>VXAU01004938.1:2249619-2312222 GCA_013399695.1 Formicarius rufipectus
TTTTTTTTTTTTTTTTTTTTAGCACCTACAAACTCCTGACTGGCTATCTCATCTTTTCTTAGGATATATATTGTACAGTTGCATAAGGCATTAGTATATATTTAACTGACAATTACATTATTCTTTCCTTTCAAATTTCAAGCCCAGCATTATCGGTCTTGGAAATTTTCCTCAAAATATTCAAAACATGTGATTGCAATTTTCAGTGAGGTTTTTGAACATCTCGACTTCAGGTTATCATATTCTCTTAGGATGATAGTGTACAGATAAAATACAGATGAATATAGATGATCATGTGATTTAGTGTACAGTATTCATATGTTGCCATTACTGCTTTTGTAGCTATTTGATTTTAATCCTGGCTCTTAATCCTCACTTTATCTGGCTTTTTATTATTACTATTTGATGTTTTCCATGCATAAACACTTAAGGAAAAATGTTCTTAAAAGGAAAACCAAGTACTCTCCACAAGTGTGAGAATGTTAATACAAGAATTCCTACATCTTTGTAAAAAGGAAAATAGAAGAAATCCCTTTTCTTAATTTCTTACCCACGTTCTCATTTGCAAAGAAACATGGACATATCATCTATTGCCAAAATCCATTACCAGCTACTTGCAACCTTCACAATATACTAGACACAAATTAGACAGCCGGGGTAAAGGAATTAAAATAGATGTTTTCCTGCTCTCTGTGCTCAGCTGCTGCTGAGGTTGATAGAGCCAGTGGTGCTGCTGGTGGCCGTTTTTGTCGACGAAGTAACATAATTTCTGCCATTGTGCCTTTTCTGAGATTTACATCCACACCTTTGAGCAACTCCATGCTGGTATGAGCTCAGCCAGCCTGCAACACATCCTGCTCCTGAGGGGCAGGAGGGCAGCTTGTGTCTTGCCCTTCTCTCTCCTGTGTGCCCTGCACCCTCATCCCACCACACAATCCACTGCATCAGCAAGGGCCGAACATTCAACAATACGTGGTAAGGAAGTGCCAGGATGTGTGATAGAGGACCAGCTATGATGGCTACACGAAGGCAAAACTCTTATCCCCCATGTCCCTCCTCACCTGTGCTTTCCATACTCCTCTTAATTACCAGTTGCAGAATTGAGTTCTTCTACTGGTAGTTTAAAACCACTAAAAATGACAGAAGATACAATTTTTGCACATTGAACATGATGCTATGTTCCAGACTCTCATTTTGAGGAAGCGCTTCATGGCAAAACTTCCACTGCTTAATGTTACTGTGTTCGTATTTATAACACTACAACTCACTGCCTAACAGATGTTGAAACCTATGGGGATCTTTGTGGTTATGAAACCAGTCACTACAGCAGTACAGATTTCTCCAGTGTTTAACACTTAGACAATATTTAAGAGCAGCTTTCACACCTGAAAAGAAGGGAGAGATATAAATTGCCTCTGGCAGACAGGGATCAGTCAACACAAATTAAAAGAGAGGACTGCAGCATGACACAAAAAAAACCCCCAAAAAACAAACAAACAAAACAAACAAAAAACAAACAAAACAAAAAAAACCCTGCACAGATCTGTCATAGGAACTGTCACTCACTGTCAGTTATAGTTATTTTCAGGGTTATACAAGTGTTGATCCTGAAAATATATTATGAGAAGTAAGGGTGTCAACAGTTTCTTGTGCTTGGTCCTAGATACCACATGGATTTGTGCTGGCTATTTCCTCACTCCAAGTACTGATGTTTGCTGATATCTTTATGCTCAGCAAGACATAAGAGAAGTCAGGTCCAAAAAAGGAAAGGGTCATGACTGTCTACTTCAGAAATATTCCTGCAGTAAATTCATCTCTCCTTTCTTGTTACCAATGAGTGCTGGAATTCTCTTTGTCACACTTTAGCTGTTCAGAGATGCTAAGCAGTGAGACTGTCTGTATGATTTGAAATACAACAAAGTGATTCAATGGTTCTTGAGATTGCTGTAACCACTGTAACTTGTCACACCCTTAAAGATTTTATCACAGTTGTTTTGTAATTTCTCTTCTTATTTTTCCAATTGTGTGGAATCATCCTAATGTCTAAAGGCTCAGTCAGGATTAGGTTTGTAATGTGTTGTACACTCTGTACCGGCACAGAATAATCTGTGTATGTGACTGTTTACAAGATCCTAATACCTCTTCCTGAAGACTGAATTCCTGACCTGGAACACTTTCTTTCTAAAAGTAAATATAAAATCCTAACTTTCATGTAAGTAAATGAAAAATCCTAGGTATTCTAATGTCAAACATCTAAGTTTCATGATTTGAAAACTGTAAGATTATACTGTGTATCTTCTATAAAATATCACATGTCCATTTGGTTTGTATGTTTTCCCTTACCTACTTTGTTTCCAGAACAAAAGTTTTGGTTTGGTTTCATGGGGTTTTTGCTTTGTTTTGTTTGGTTTGGTTTTTTAACATTGCAGCTCATGTAAGATCTTATTTTTGTGTTCTCAGCATAGCAACTATTAAATTAAGATCAAAGACCTATTTGTAGGATGTATGGAATGTTCATCTGTTCTAATAGGCCAAGGAGAGGTATTCAGAGAAAAGGAAGTACAGAGGAGGGGCAGTGATGGTGTCATGCTTGCTGCAGAGGGATCTATAGGTCTCAAATCCTCTTAGGTGTTTGATCAGGGTGGCGAATAAAAAAATCTTAAAGTGAGCTTTGTGGTGGCTGTCATCTCAAATTAAAATGAAGAGGTGGTATCTTGAAACTGTAAAACATTAGAAAAGGTCATGCTGCCACTGAGGTACTGTGGAGTAGGACAGCCAGGAGCTGATAGAGAACATTATGATCAAATACTTTGGTGTCATGACTTGTAAAAGAAGCAGGATATTTCCTACAGGAACAAATTTCAATTTGAAATTCTATTCTGTTAGCTGTCTTTATGGGAAGTGGTGCTACAGGACACGATTTTGCGACTTTCAGAGCATATCCCATGCAAGAGAAGGTGTAGATGGATGTCGCTGGAACCCCAAGGAGTGGAGAAAGTTCCTTATAGAAATCAGCTGAGGTTCAGAATGTTATTTGACAAGCAGCATCATCCCATTCAATGAGGTGCTTAAGAGTGACTCAGTTGGAAATGAAGTATCAAATACTTTTATTTCTTCAGAATCACTTAATATTCTAAAATATTTGATCTTAATGAGTTCCTATTGACATCATGTTATTTAAAAATGGCAAACTAAATTACTAACAAGCTCATTTATTTGCATTTTTCCCAAAACAAATCAGCTTCATTTGTTTATAATTTAATGATTTTATTCTTGTTTTTCTTATATACACAGCTATGATTTATTGCCTTTCTTCTTAAAAATAAAGAGACATTTCCTTGATCATGTTTAAGTCTCCATTTATCAATAAAACATAAATGTGTCCTTGACATTTTTATTTTTTTTTAGTGAGATATAGTTTATTGCATTTTAACTGTATTCTTCTTGATATTTCTCATCCTTCATCAACAGGGTTTCTACAGTGAATTTCAGAGTCTTTGTTGTCTATAGTTTTTAATGTGTTTGATTTTTCACATTTGTAATCTGTTTAATTTATTTTTTTGCTTCTCAAATGTTTTATAGGCACTATACCAATGCTGATCCTGTATTTGTGTTGGCTTAGAAGCTCCATGTAATTTAAAATCCCATTGGTAGATCTCTGGGAGGAGACTGCCTTGGGCTTTCACATCCAAGAAATGTAATCCATGCTGTGTTTCTGCAGGTTTACTATCTCAGTGATATATGGCATCTGACAGAACTTCTTTGAAGACTCTCAGAGAAATTTCTTGGATTTGGACACGTGACATAATTATAGTTTTGATTCACATGTGTGTCAGCACTTTTCATTCCATCTCCAGTAGCTCAGATGTCTTACCTGAAACCATCATCCACTGCTTAATTCAGAATTAGAACATAACTGTTCAGGGTCACTTCAAGGTCGATACACAGCCTGGATTTTCCAAAAGTGCAAGTCAGCCAAGTGCACTGTTCAGAGAAGCTGACTGAAGCTGTGACTCTTATTTTCCCATAATCCCTAAGTCTTGTAAAGTCTAGGATTGTCTAGCTGTTCCTTTTGCTTGATACATTATAGCTAAGCAACAAAAAGGGATTTTCTGTTGAGCAACCTGATATGCAAACACAATCTTCTTTATCAAGCACTTGAAATGTGGATTTCTTGCATGTTCAGGGATACATCCAGTACACCACGGTGCCACCACAAATACATGCATTTAGGTGAAATACCAAAAACCTACTGCCAGTACAAAGCTTTGGATTTAAAATATTTTGGATACTTAATCTTCAGAAGTCTATGAGAAAAGCTGAAGACCATTGCCTAAGAAATTGAGGCATTTAGCTGAAGATTTGTATCATTGACCTTTAGCAGACATTAAATCTTTAATTTTGGTAGAAGAAGACGGTAAAAATGTGAAGTTGAATAGTTCAGTCTTATTTTTCTTAAGTTTATTGACTGCTGTTTTCCCTGTTCACTCTACTGGGATCTAGTCTCTTACTTTTCTTGCAGAATAAGGTTTAAAACTGTTGGGATCACAAAAAAAGCTCCATAAAACAAATTCATCCAATTAGCAAATGCATTTGTAGTTTAGGTTTTCCTAAAATGAGAACAACATTCACTGTACTCTCTCACCTTATTCTTCCTGATATTTCCCATTAACTGAAATAAAAATAGTTCTCTCTTTTCTCTTACTGTAAATAATTTTCACAGAAGTATGTACTTGTTATACAAACCACGCAGAGGGGGTCTCTTTCCCTAGTTTTGAAGGTATTTTAGATAGTGTTGCAGCCCAGGAGCAGTTCTTGGGACTACATCTTTACTAGTGTGTAAAATGCTGCCAAATGCTGCTCCCAGACACTGAAAGGCCATCATCCATACCACTAAGTTTGGGCAGTGGTCTCCAGAACAGTCACAGCCATGACCAACAAGTTCCAGGCATAATTTAAGACTCAGCACAGGCCAGGAACTATTCTCAGTGGGCAGGTTGGATATGGCCAACCATGTTTTGAAGGGAAACAGAATTTAGTATGGGCAAAGGTTCCTCTGTGCCAAGTATCAAGATGTACTAGAGGCTGTTTCTAATAAAAACCAGACTTTTTCCCAAAATGTACTTTTTATTGCTATTTCAGAGATATTAATATTTTGCAAATGTTCCTTCCTGTTCTCTGATATCTAATCTATGATCTGTGCTCTGTTATGATGCTGCAGTTGCCTGCAAGTCAACAAATAAAGAGCACATATTTTCACATGCAGACCAGCTAACCGCAAGAGAAGTGTTACAGCAGTCACAGGGCCCAAAATGTGTCTCATGCTTAGAGAAACAGTTAAAGAAATGATAAGAAACACAGAAGGTATCTACCTTTCTGTAGATATAAAAGAACACAATAAAGCTGTGATAATTAATAGCTGCACTTTCACCTGTTGCAGCCTTATTTCCGATTCAGAGTTGCTTTATTCTTTGGGACGTGGAGGGTATTTATAACCATGGACTACTACATGAGCACATATTACTTTTACTCTGACTTTTTAAATAGGAACAGCCCTATGTCAGTATGCACTGTTCTTTGAAAAACGTTGTTAGCAATCTTCATGACTTTCTGAGAAACCAGCATTTTCTGGATGATACTTTGGCTAGATAGATGATTCACTAGCAATATCCTACTGATGACATTACTGCATTGACAATTTTTCAAGGTCAAAACAACTTGAATGAATCTCTTGAACAGTAAAGCTAATATTTCATATAATATTCAATTTCTATTTAAAATATCAAATTATTAAACCAACCATTAAACTAAGTATATAATACCTAATCTTAAATTTAGAAATTTTATGTTGAAGACTGAGTTTCAACAGAATCCTAAAGATAAGCTGTTGCAGTTGCAAAAACTTTGGCACTATAAAATGTTGCATTTCAAGTTCAACTTTCATGTAGCAATGCAACACACTCATTTTGAACCTACAGGCTTCTCCTGGATCATTGCTGGCAAACTATTTTATGACTGTTAAAGCTTTGATTGTAAAATCCCAAGAACATGATCTTACACTGTCTGGCATTACCAACAGTTCTCACTGCTTACATCTCAGGTAACATATTTGGAATAGCATCATGAATGATCCCTGAATAAAAGCCATGGTTATGTTTGCTTCATAAACATCTCTAAAAATTGGGAGTAGTATCTTTTTAAGAGAATGTGGCATTTGTGCTGCATGAATTTTGTGGTTCAGGAATGTTATTCCCCAGTTCAGTACTCCCACTAAAAAGGAAACCATAAGCAGCTCCCCGACCCCCTCCAAGGGGAGACACAAAAGGCAGAGATAATGGGCTGAGATAAGAACAATTTGCTGACAACAGAAATTAGTTAAGAAAACGAAGAGTAACAGCAACAATACTAATAACAACAGTGCACAAAAGAGAGGGTGATTTACACGCAGAATGCTTACCAAACGGAGAAAACAGTGGTGGATGCACCCTGTGCAAGCCACTCTTTCTCCCCTGGCCGGAAAGGAACTCCACTCCTTCTCAGAATAGAGAGAGAGACCTTTTCCCTGCTCCTGGTAAGGGAGTAATGTGGTATCAAATAACACAATGTTTTGGCCTTACCCTCTCCCACTGGGCTGGGACCAGGACAGGGGGACATGCAACGGAGATCTGCATCTGTAGCCCGGGTCTCAACCTGCACACTCCTTTCAAATATGTAATGGCTCTTGAGAAAGTAGAGGACTTGAGCAAAAGCAAATGGTGTAGTCCTTCGTGGTCTGTGACACTACTGTTATTTCTGTTCCATGAACAAGAAGTATATGATGTTTGATCACTAGTTTTGATTTTTTTTTTTCTTTCTGAAATGGTGGTGACTAAAGAAGTAAATAACTAAATATCTCATGGAAAATAAAGGCAAAGTTTAGACATTGCTCATGATACAGCACAAAGGAATCACCTTTACAGTACTGGCTGGGATTCATACCAAAGTTGAAGTTTTTCTAGAGGTTATTTTCTACTCATTATATTATAACACTGATTTATGCACTACCATTGTCACCTGTGTCTCTGTTACACTCATCAGCAGAGCTGCAGCTGACACCAGGTCAAGCACAAGTGTCACTGTTCTTGCCTGTCACAATGTAAGACTCTTGTGGTCAGCTATCAGAAGTAACATTTATAACAAAAGCCATTTCTGTTGCAATAATAATGTTCCTGTCAAAAGTTCTCATCTGAAAATGACATAAAAAATATTATCATTTGACAACAGGTCACATTTCACCTTACTAGGAAGGCCAATCTTCCTGATAAAGAGACACAAGTGACATGGCAGGTCGCCAGGGATTTATCCTTAAGGTAATGAGGAAATTGAATTCTTTACAGACATTTAGAAATTAGTTATAAATGAGTAAGCTGGGAGGTGAACAGTCATAACTCTTTACTGCTTCCCATGCTCCCCATAAGCCTGCAGAGCTAAATACCATAGACCTGTTCCAAAGCTGATTACTGAATTGCTAACCAGGAAAGGCAGAAATAAATAACTAAATGATGCCTGTGTAGAGATGGCTAAGCCACCAAAATGACAAGTGCCCCCAAGAGTGAACGGAAACCAATAACCAAACACAAAATGGAAAAAAACCAAAACCAACTAAATAAACCAACCCATGCAGAAAATAATAAACAAAAGACCTCAGTGTATAGTAATGTTAAGTTTCAGGAGAATCTGAAAACCTGAAATTCTGCTAAAAACGGGAATCAATGTTGAAGTTAAGTTTCAAGACAAGGTGGCGAGAAGCCGCTGATAAAGTAATGGTTTGGTTCTCTGTTCACCAAAAGTGGGATGGAATAATTTTGGGAGACTCACAATAATGAAAATATTCTCCTCATCTCCTTGACTACCCAGCAGCAGATTTGATTTAACAGATCTGACAAAGCACCATTCAAATGGGTTAGCAATATATACAGAACACAGAATATTTACACAAAACTTTTTACCCTAACCATAGTTGCCTGTCTCCTTATCATAGGCTAGATGCTTCATGTTTCGAATTAGGAGAGTTTTGCTAACATATGTGTCAGAGTATCTCTGTTCAACAGTAGAGGACATTGCTGGAATTTCATTGTGCTTAACATAAAGGATTCCGGGTTCTGGATGTATGAGGTATCACAGTGAGCATTACTGTCTACTGTTGGTACTGCCTTTTGCTACCCTTCCATTTTCTCTTGCACAATGGACCTGAATTTAATTTAATCTTTAATTTTTAACTGCACAGAACCACACTTTGTCAGCTGTTCTGGCTTCTCATTGCTACTGCACATGAGGAAGGGAAAGACATCTCTCCTCTTCTATCTCCTAGCAAATATTTGGCTTTGTTTCTACTGCTGTGGGAAGTACAATGAAAGTAGTCTGTGGCTTTTTCTGGCTGTGTAATGCAAACACTAACTCAAGGTCAGTGAAAGATCATTACTGCTTTATTCCCTGAGAGTTTTCTTTAGGCACAATTTTGTAATAAGCTCACATGTGTATACCTGGAAGTAAAATTATTTTTATGTACTAGTTATTTCTGTTCTATTTCTATGTGTCATTATTTCTGTCACTCATATTTGAATGACAAGAGACCAGTTTTAGGCAAATGACCTAAACATATCCTTAAATATTATTTAATGGAATGAAACAAAATTTTTTTATTGTTCGGCTATATTGCAAAGGAATAAGAAAATTTTAAATGGTTATTTTATTGAAAACACCTTTAGAAAGAGAAAATTAATGGACTTTGACTGTTGAAAGCCAAATGATGTAGAAATTTTACTGTAACACAAGATTGTATTCAGAACACAGACATAATTTCATTCTCTCAGGGCCAGAAAGCAATAGGGCACCTAACAAAATGTTTCTGTGAAACTGGCCAGGTTTCAGGCCAGTGATTTCACCCTGTGATAGCACAAATTTCTGAAAAAAATTATCTAACTTTAACAATTAGAAACTAAAGTAGTATTCAGCAGTCATTGTGTATTATGCAGCATTTTCTAAGTTTTAATTTCTTAATTTCATTAAATTGACACCTGTCTGAATCCAATGTTTAATCCAAATGAAGATATTATAATATATATGAGTAATTATATTGCCATACAAACATAAAAATGAAAACAAGTTGTCTTTCCTAGTTTCCAGATTTCCTGTTGTGCCTTCATATTTTATCTGCAGTAGGAATGGCAGGGTCTTTGCTAATGTATCATACAGTCCCATTTATTTTGATTCCTTCTCTAGTAATTTTCCCCAATACTCTGCACCTTCATTCTTTCTCCTATGCCATATCAACTTTCTCCTTTTGACTTTTATAATTAGGCAATATGTAACCCTGCATTTGAAAACACATTGAGATGTCCTAGCTCTACTTGTACTTAACTTCAAGATTCTGTACATTTAATGCAATAATGTTCCAGCATGGATTCAAGTTTGCTCCCAAGTTCTTCAGTGGTTTGAATCTTTCCCATGTCAGAAATACTATTTTCTAATTCTGATTGACAAGAGATTCTTTTACATCCTGATAAATAGTAACTTGCGTTCAAATATATATATATATTATTCCTTCCACTCTTGACCAACCAAAACATCTAAGACCCCAGTAATTCTGCTAGTTAAAAGAGCTTGGTGCATAAAAGTATGCACAGGGGAGTAAGAATTGCCCTCTTACATGCTGTAGAAGGGATGTAGGTGTAAACTATAACTGTGAGAATTTTTAAATAGGAAAGAGGTGGTTTGCAAAAGAGCCAAATACAATAAATGTTGAGGTACAAAATGTCAAGGTACAAAATTTATGTAATGTAAAAAGGTATTTTGAAGATATTATGGTTGAAGACTTTGTGGGAAAGACAGACAGTTCTGTCTTCCAAACTTCTCAGAGGAAATCCTGAGAAATATTCCAAATGCAAGTTTTAAGATTGCCTGCAGCTATTCCCTAAAGTCTTATATAAGCCTTATTAGGTTAGGTAAAGAATTAAGACTTATTCAACTGTTGCCACTTATTATCTTAGTATAATTGATTCAGTGTGCAAACCAAGTTCATATCTCATCTTATCAATAGCTGAAGTTAACTCCAAGCTGTTTGGCCTTTTAAGTGTCTCAAACACACAATCATTTAACAGTTCCTACAGCAGCTATCCATTAATGCACAACTGTTTTCTCCTTAATAACAGACATTATCAAAAAAGATGTCATTGAACAGAAAGTGAATTTTTAAGGCATGTCAACTCTTAATTGTACAGAAAGAAGAAAAGAATTGCTACAGTACCTGTAATTTTTTCAAAAGTAGATCAGATGTTGTCTTGAAAAAAAGTTGATATATATTTGTTATTCACAAATCATTTAATATTGTGCTATTAATTTAATATCATAATACCCTTAAGAGGAAATTCATAACTTCAGTCACTGAAGTTGTTTATTATACATGGTAATTGAGAACAACAAAGCTTTAAAATGATAAATATATATTTTAAAAGTCTGCTTACAAATATATGCATTTTTATTAGAATTATTGTAACTGTAAAATGTCACCTTTATATATGTGAAGAGACTTGCAGTAAAAGACATCTTATATACTTTGTTTCCTGTTCTAATCATGTGTGATCTGGCTATTGTTTACTATTTGGAAGAAATTTTCAGGTATCTTCTGAGATGAATCTGGAACAAACTCTATTTTGCTTTTTTGGACTAAGCAATATTTTCTTCTACCATCTGACAGTCCACATTGATTTGTTTTTGGCTTTTTATCCAAACTAATTTCAGGACTTTATGTAAGAGAAAATGCACTAGTAATAATGCTTATATTACTAAATCTTGTGCTATGTACTTTTCTGAGTTTTATTTGTTTTTACTTAATTATTCTTTTTCTAACCCCCTCTGTGCAAATTTCAGTGTTCTGTCCTCTCTTAGAGTTCAGACCTGTTATTCAGAGTAATAAATATCTGTTCTGGTCAGCATGCACTTCTGATGAGCACAATATGATGAACTTCAGTTCAATAAAAAAGTGATAAAACTACTACTCCCTTCAGAAGAACTAAACCTTGGGCAATATATGCTTTTTCTACATGGAACTCTATTCAATAAGTTTAAGATCTATGTCACAAATGCCTGTTTTTAAAAGTTGAAGATGCCAAAGAAGAATGTATTTGTTGGTCAAGAAGCAGAGTCGCTCCCATTTAAATCAAGTAATTCCTTGATAACAGAACCCTTGTAAGCATCACTTAATTGTATATAACTCAAATCAGTGACAACGTTTGATGACTTAGCATTTTCATGTACAGTAGTTCGTGGAAACCAGACCTTTTCATTTCTAGCTGGGATACAAGTGATCAGGGCTCAGTCCAAGGATGTGTCACAAACTACATCTATGATATCAAGTAGTTCAATCTTCCTGTGGCTCAGTTCTCAACCTATAAATGTCATTATTAAAGATACTTACATCTATTTTCTGTTCTGCCTCCTGCCTGAAAGTGGGTGGGGCTTCCTTGGTTTTTGGTTGGTTGGCTATTTTTCCTTTGGTTTTTTAGTTCATTTGGATTTTGTTTGGGTTTTTTGTTTGTTTTGGTTTGGTTTTTTCTTTGGTTTTTGTTTGTTTGTTTTGGTTTTTTTGTTTTTGTTTGGTTGTTTTTTTTAATCTATTCCTCATTTTGCTTAGGAACATTGTAAAAAATAATGTAGCACTGTTGTAGCCCCTCCATGCTGTTTACTCCATAATGGTAAAATCAACGTGAATATTTTGTTAGGTTTCCTTTGGCATGCTATTCTTTCTAAGGTTTAAAAGTTAGTTTATCACTCAGACCAGCTGCTGTTCAAGGATCCTCACCCTAAAGGCCCACTGCATAGCAGGAAGATAATTATGGCCAAGAGGAAAAAGAAGAAGCAGAAAGCTCAGGAAACTCTTATCCTGTATCTTTAAGAAAGACCAGATTAGTATACTTTCCTTTTTCTTTTTTTTTTCTCCAAAGAAGGTCACAATTCATTTTTATTCCTCAGTTAAAAAAACCACAGATACATAAAAATATACATTCCCATTTCACAAAACTCCCATGAACAGTGATCGTCACATAAGAACAATGGAACTCTGCACAGCACTCTATGCGCTTGTCTCCCAGGTTCTATGTACATAATGTTTCTGGAATGAAGCATATAGTAAAGCACACTGGTTGACATTTTCCATCTTGTGCAGCTGAACTGTATTCTGTACAAACATTCAGGAAGTCTGCAAGCCAAGTCCTGCTGATACAAACATTGCACATCTTTGAAAATTTTGGACATAATTCATAGAAGGTAAGAAGTAAGGAATGAAAGATGAGAGAGAAAGAAACTAACAGCTTTATGATAGAAACACAGGATGCTTAACAAAGTGACTCCTAATCACCAATTTCAGATGTAAACAAGTCAGCCCTGAGGATCAATGATTTTCATACAGAAATTTCAGTCAGCAAATGGCTAGAATTCCCCAGGTTTGCTTAAATTTGGAAACAGGGATCTAGTAATTGGTCATGCTTTGAATAAAGACTTTGCTTGGTAATAAAATCTTTATAAATATCACTTAATCACCCATAAAATCAGCCAATGACCTAATGCTTTAATGTACATTTTAAATTTAAAATTTTGACCAAAAGGTAGTTTTCTATTTAACATATGTTTAACTTGGGTGGGCAGAAGGGGTTCAGTTTTGTTAAACCAAGAATACTATACCTTTGGGTTTGCTCAATAGCAAGAAAAGCAGAGCAGAGTATTAAAGTACTGATTGATGAAAGTATTTGACATGAACTCATGCAATATAGCTACTACTTCTACCTTGGGACTGCGCCCCTCTGCAAAGGGATATGTAAAGGCATTATACGAATGAAGCTATAAATTGAGCAGTAAAATGGTGCATTGACTTTGCATTGCCTACCTGCACATGGTGAAAGTTTAACAGACCCAGGTGGGCTTTAATTAGTACCTGCTAGTTCCATGTTGCATTTAGAGAATGGATGTAGCAAGGTGATGCTGGAGAGCAACTTCCTTCTCAGCCCTTCCGACACACTCCTGAGGTGTTCTTCTCACTTCCTTTCCTCTCGCATTGTCTAAACAAGAGTTTCTTGCCTCTGACTTTTGTGCCTCCTGTTCCTAAAGTCAAAATACAAGGTGACACTCACTGAAATTCCACTTCTGAATAAAAAAAAAAAAATAAATCATTTGCAATATTTTTATTTTAGTTTAGGTTGAAATATTTAAAGCCAGTTTCTTATCATTTATAAGCCAAATTCCTGTTTTATTTCTGTTGTTGAAAAGTTAGATATGAAAAAATATGAATGACGCGAGTTGGTCTTTTGACAGCAAAACGGAAAAATTCCCTTCTTTTCAGGAAGATACTGTCATGGAAGAAAAGGTCTGGGAAGCAAGTAACACTTTTACCAAAGTTTCCTTTCAACCGCTCCACTTCCCTCTTTCCCATAAGATCAAAAGTTAAAACTCCTCCTGTCTCTGGTTGTCATTGCTGCTGTTGTTGTTATTTTTATTATCATAATAATAATTATTATTATTATTTTGGGTGGGAGGAAGTCAATAATAAAATAAAGATTTGTTTTCCTCATTGTCCCATCCCCTGAAGTACTGATTGTATTGAAGTTCAAGCAACTGTCATGTTTCCAGAGTTTTGATTCTGAAAGGAAGGACACATAATCTGCTGTTAAATAGGGAATTTCCTCAACATCAAAAGATGTGGGTGTTAGGGAATATGCAAGATCTGTTTAAGAACTTAAATTTCTCATGTGCAGGCACTTTTTGCCATCAAGCTGAAGTGCTTCAGCAAGGAAGAAGTGGTTCTCTCCATCTATAGGCAGCATAGATAGGTTCGTAATATTTCCTTTGGAAGAATATCTTAAAACATTTCATTCCAGAAAAATGGGAACTGAATTCCTCAAAAATATCTCACTGGAGATTCATAAACTCTCAATCTGCAGGGCTACACCAGAATAATGCTGCTTTGGGTGTCTTCACAACTTCAGTCCGGAAAGTTGTGGCAAAAGCTGATTTTCAAGTCTTCCTTCATAGACCAGTGGAATTGCTATATTCCTTTTCCAATACACATTTTCTCACAGGAATGTCTTTAGCTGGAAATGTAATAAGAATTTAGAGGAAGTCAAGCACACCCCGGTCATCTTCTTCACAGCCAGAAAGACATCCTCCCAGATTTTAATATTCTTAAAATAGATACAACTGTACAAATAAATTTTCTTACTCGCATGATGTTGTCTTCCTCTCTTATTTTCTATATATCAGAAAAGTGCCTGAAACAAATCAACTCCCTGTGTATTTTAAAAGAATATTATCCACTATCAACTTAGCAACAGTAAGAAAACAATTCTTTTATAACCTATCATACTCTAGCGGTTACAATGGCTTCATTTTCATGTTGGAGTCCACAGTCTGAAGCAGCAGAATTTTATTGTGAAGTACTGGCTCAATCTTGACACTTTTTTAAAAAATACTTAATGCTAAATTCACTTACTCTTTTGCATGACAGTAGCATCTGGAGAGTTTTTTCTGTTTGTTAAGTAGATAGGATGACTAGTTTTCCACTTCTGGAAAATGTTACTTTCAGGGAGGTAAAGGATTTACAATTAGGGAAAGACAAAACTCCAAAAGTAATATGAGCATGACATCTCCATCTGAGAGTCTTGATTGCTAGAAACAGAAATACTGGCTAACAGACCACATCAAAATAAATGCGAAAATATCACTAAATATGCATTTTGAACCCTCATTTGCCTGTATAATGTTGTATATTTTTACCAATCTGACAATGTGAGGATATCATGCAGTGTAAGCAGAACCTGGCAGAGTAGGAACAGGTGGCCTCAAATTCAACAGAAAAATAAGAATTCAGCTGTCCCACTAAATCTGTATGAATTTAAAAAACTGCTAAGGGAAGAAATAATTAAAAGGAAAATACAATAAAAATCTGTCTGCTGAATGTTTAGTGTCTGGCCCTGGATCCAGGCCCACTAGGACATGCCCTCTGTAGGCTGGGACATGCAGCAGTAAGGTCCTTATCTACTCTCTGGAATGTTTCTGGATTCTATCCAATCATTTTTTAATACCAATTTTGTAAATAAACCAAGAAATCTCAAGCCCTCCACTTCTGAGCAATATATGTCATTAAACATGAAGTTGCTAGCCCTGGGCAAATGGGAGTATAAATGTCCAACTGGAAACTAATGCTCTGTGCTGCAGCCACATGGGATACTACAAACCTGGCGGTTCCAGTGCAGCTGTACAAAACCCCACAGTAGCTATTGAGGAAATGAAAATAAACCAAACCAAATAGTAGAAGCAAACACTGAAGTTGCTTTAGATGCATAGTACTTAAAAAATAATAATAAAGTGAAAAGAATAATGTGGTCATGCAAATGCCTCCAGTGTCCTGCAAAAAAGAGATTCACCTGCTGTTACAGGCATCCTCTTCCAGAACAATGGAGAAGTCTTTATACAAATAATATCCTAAAATAAATTTCTCCTCCCTCCCTGTAATGTGGAGGGATTTTTTTCTCTCTTAGGATTTGGTTCTGTTACTCACTTTGTTATCCATGAGAAACAGACACTTAAGGTACAGGAGCTGAGAAAAACTCACCTATCTTAAGCAGAGCATGGAGGCCGCCTCAGATACAGATATCTCAGACGGTTACTGAGTATAATCGGCAACTAAACTGTGTCTTTACAGAGGGAAGCATACGCAGAGGAAGAGCCTTGAGCATCTATATGTAGGTAGCTGTGTATCTGTTATGTAACTCAGAATTATGGTCTGTGGCCATCCAGTCAATAGAGTCAGCAGTGAGAGATACTCAGCTGATTTTCCAGGGCTTTCTGATTCTCAGTGCTTTGACTCGCCTAGGATCCTTCTTGCTTGATCCCCATTGATCTATATCTTGTGGAAGTGCTTCCATGTAAACACCTGAAGATGACATCCCTTTCTACTCTGTACAGAAACTACCCCCCTTTTCAGACCCCAAGGGATTTCTTTACTCTTGTGAAAACTTCAAAGACTTCCGTGTAGCCCTGTAGCTGGTGAGATTCTCAGCAATGGGCTACTTTCCACTTTATACTTGCCAAGATAGAATGAGGAAAGATTTGAAGTCAAAAAGATCTGACTGTTCAATGGTACAACTCTTCTACTTTACACATAGTTAAAGGGCCCCACTGCTGTCATGTTGAAGACAGTGGATTAGCTAATGAGATTGTCTGTGATAACAAAGAGCAGGTTCTCAACATTTGGCTAGTTTTATGGTCCGGATGAAATAAATGCTCACAGTGATTCCACCATACTTTCCCAGAACAGAGTTGGCCACAATTTACAAACGTAATCTCTAATTTTATTGTTTGTTGATAAAATCTGGTAAAATAGTTCATCTTCTTTTCCTGGACAATGACTTTCAGAAGCTGAAAATGCCATGAAAAATTCAAATTAGACTTTGAAAATTAATTATAAACATGAGATCAGGACTGAACTGGGTAATCTGAATCATTTGCTTACAGAACAGTTAATAATTTTCACACACTTTTCATTGAAAACAACCATCTTGTGTCTGCACAGGCCGGTTCAGTAATTCTGCTGTCATGAGTGCAATTATAAAATAAACACAAGAGACTAAAGGAGAAAGGGAATGAATTTGCCAGCTGGAAACCTTAACACAATGATATTTGATGACCTCAGGAACCATTCAGTGCAATTGAACCCTGTCTATACTTGGCAATATATTCACAATAAATGTAATTGACTGCTCCTCTCTGAACTTTGGGACTATATGGAACTGCTCTGTCTATGAAGATTAGACATTCAGTAATGTCTCTGCATATGTGAGGTCTTTATTACCCTCTGGCTAGTGTGTAGGCTGCAATATATTTTAGAAATGTTTTGCATATTTTGTTATCAAGATTTTAGCTGGGATGGCTATTGCAGTGACATTTTCTTTCTCTACCCCCTCTCTTTTTTCTCCTTGTTCTTCTATCTCACTTTTTTTAAGCACATACCTTTCATCACATATAGTTCTTTCTTTTCTTTTCTTTTTTTCTTTTTTTAATATTTGGCTCGTTTGAGTTTTTTTTTTAATTTGTATATTCTGAGGTAAATTGGATGCACTTAGATATCAGTGACTGTACAAAATACTGCCCACACCCTCTAGACAATGGTTCTTCTTCAAGTTTTCTTTGGATTGAGAAATTTTCAAAGTAGAAATTAGGTGACAGACTAAAGGAACAAGAAAATAAATCTTCCTCCATGTAATCCACTTCCAACTGTTGCAAAATAAGCACAAAATATTCCCTAAAAGAGTACTAAAGATCAAGACAACAAAGTCAGTTTTCCTTCAGATGTTGGCTATCTCTCTTTTAGGAAGCAAAGCAAACCGATAGCAACGGCTGTGCAAACATAGGGAAAATACTCTTTGAGCAACCTGGTCCAGTGAAGGGTGTTCCTGCCCATGGCAGGAGGGGTAAAAATAGTTGATCTTTAAGCTCACTTCCAACCCAAACCTTTCTATTATTTTATGATATATTAGTATATGCCTATGTGTGTATACAAAACCAGGATATTTTGAAAAGGAGTCAGTCTACATCTAGTCTCTGGACCCTGTAGTATAAATATATGTAAAAACTCATCAATATATTACTGAAGGCTTTCAGTTCAAGTTCTATCAAACTTTTCATTTAGATGTAATTTTAATTTATGGTGTACTTCAAAGTTGCCTTCATTCCCAAGAACTATCTACATTCCCTAGGAAGTGAAACAAATCTTACTGTGTTTCATATTGACACAAAAACTGTTTCTTTTGTTTTGGTTCCTCAAATAGTGAAATGAATTTTAACATAGTAATTTTCTATGTTCTATGCAAGGAATAAGTTCATGAAGGGACTGGGGTATCTCTGTCATGAAACACAATGGCATAGAAACCACAGTTTCATTTAGGCCTGAGTTCATCTCATCAACTGCATGGCCTTAACTGAGTGTCCCAAACAGGCCTCATGCAGAGCCACATGATTTTATTTAACTGGTGAGAAGATGGAAGTCACCTCTAGAGACCAATTTAGATGGTGCGTGGGCTGCAAGTGCAAATCAACGTGGTTTGTGACTGAGGGAACTGCCAAAGTGAACTGCTCCTGCATGTCTACCAGCTGCAACTTTCCCAGGGCTGATGCTTTCCAGTTTCAGTAAATTGCATTGCTATAACCAAAATGAAACATGGTGAAGAAATGAGTTATCATTGTTGGCTTTGAGTCAGAGAAGACTGGATGCTATCCTGAAGGCAGTGGGACGTAGTAGCAAATATTTCTTGCAAAAACTAAAATACAAGAATGTTATCAGTCATAAATCATCTGCATTAGCACTTTGTCAGCTAAATATCTACAAAGTAGGTCACAGAAACCCAAAGAAAATCCAGAATCAATTATCTAGCTATAGTCCACTGATTTGTTTCTAAAACTTGCCCCCAAGAGTTTACCGAATTTGAGATGTTTATATTAATTTCTTTCTTTTTTTTTTTCTTTTTTTTTTTTTTTTTTTCAATTTAGTAAAAGAATTTTGCAGAACGTCTGACTTCCATCTTTGTCATGGCAAAATAGTTCTCCAAAGTTATTTTCAACTTCAACTGAAGAAGATGTTAGCATTCAGCCTCCTTTCATCTGCCTAAATGGAGGTGTGAGTGAAATAGCTCACCTAGCCTCCAGTTGCTACTCAATAACAGTGTACTTTCCTGTAGGTCCTGTCTTCTCTTCATGTGTGACACCTTGGTCAGCTACCTTAGGATGTGTCAAATGGTACCAAGAGCCTTTGGCAAAAGTTTGAACAACTGCATTAAGTCCTTTTTATACATTCATAGTGTATCAGTGAGAGGAAGTAAGACATGCTTGTTCCAGGAATCTTTTTTGATTGATCTTAACTCCTAAGAATCAGCTTTTTTAAATGAGGTTCCATTTTCCTATGGTGATGTCTCCTCTTGTAAGACCAAGCAGCTTTTGAGAACCACAGCCTTGATGAGGGTTCATTTTCTACAGTGTGTAAAGCAGTAAATAAACTGACTGCTTTTATCAGAGGATTATTAAAAACTATAGCAAAGTAGTAGAGAGAAGACACCCAGGTGTGAGAAATAGGGCACTGGTGATGTGGATAATTATGATTAGATTTACTGCCAATATAATATCTAAATGTTGCCAGTGCAGCACATAATACAAGAAGGTCTAAAGGGTTATATAAGTATATATAGTATATCTAAAGGATAATACAAGTAGGTTTGACTATAAATGTACAGATTTACAAATTTTGGCCTTACAGAGTGCACAATTACAAAGAAAAAAAAAAATCAATGTAAATACTCTGGGATTTTATCTCCATATGTGACCAGATCTTAGCACATTTACTACTTTTACTTACCTGTCCAAAAAGTGAGTGTTCCCTGTTTTCATACTGGACATACCTGCAGACTTCCTTGCTGGGAGATGATCACTCCTGATGCTGCCTCAGGAGACCAGTTTTCCCAGTCGGTCCTGCCTCCAGCAGAATTTTATACTCCTCTTCTGCCCTTTGTGTACCAAAGTCAATCCAATCTGCACAGTTTCCCTATATCTGAAATGCATTCATTATGTGAGCATTCACAGAGTTCCTTCTGCAATTCACTTCTGGTATTCTCATCTCAGGACAAATCATATTGCACATTTAGAGACAGTAATAATGGAGAGGGGGTGTGTGTGTGGAGAAGCAGGACACTCCCAAAGTCCTGATTATCTTTCCTTGCTGTCACAAAGACCTGATTTGCAAGGCACTGAGGACTAGGACAGTCTTTGGGTGACATTTTTTAGAACTTTTCTTAAACTTCCCAATGTGGGACTTGTTTAAAAATGGCCAACCATGAGATGCACATTGTCCCATGGAATCTGCATGCAGTTTTATATGCCACAGGTAGCAAAGCATAGTGGTATTGGGACTGACTTTAGTTGTCTTCACATCTTTTAGAAGAATGTGAAGTCTTTAAAGCAGATCCCAGATGTAACCTGTCCTTTCAAGTTAGTGTAACTTCAGTGATGTCAATGGAGCTGTCTGAGCTCCTGTATCATGCTGGCCCAATTCTCACAAATGAGGTTACTGGTTATTGATTCTGTGTTCCAGGTTACTTTCAGCTACTGCATCAATTTTTTTCTAAATATTATTTTTTATTTTAGGCCATTTAAAATTAATGTATTTCTATAAGTATTAAAAACCCCTTCAAAACTAATGATTTCCAGAATGTTAGACTCATTGTCTAGTCAGTGTCAGTCCATTGCCTGTGTCGAATTTGACATGGCAGGTGTCTTGCTGGTTCTCTCTTTTGTCTATTACAGCCTTTTGTTAGAAAGAAATCAGTGCATGAAAAATCTGGAAATGATGTTACAATATAGTAATAAAGATGACTATATAATTTAATTAAAAATTAATGTGGGTTTTTCTAGTGACACTGTCTGTCTGCATTTTTGGTAAACGTACACATAAGTTCTTCTAAATTTATTCTTATAACTTTGTCCGTTTGTACTTCAGTGTCCAAAAGTTATTTGGCTCTTGTGTCAGTTGTACATCTTGGTCCTAATGATGTGGGTATTCTCAAGACACTTAGGGTTTTCCAGCTGATGTCAGCCAAGAAGCACATGGGTCAGCCAGAAAGCTGTTTGAGGATATACACAGAAAAAAAGTGAAAATGGAGAAAAAATTAAACACAAATAACATTATGGGCCATATGCCTTCCAGTTAAAGGAGGAACATCTTACGTAGGAAAAAAAAAAAAAAAAGCTTAAAGTATAAAAATAATTATGTTGTCTCTTTTGAAACCGCTTTCATAGCAACAAATCGAGCTGTGTGACATTGATTAAAATGTTTTCTTCACCAAAGTGGTGGTCACCTCAACCAGTTGAAGCAATTATCTCAGCTTAGGCAGTGGCTCCGAGGCAAGAAATAGAGTGGTTTAAACACTGTTACATACACCAGCTTGCCTACAACTCTTGCAGCTTCAGTACTGAGAGAGATTTAGAGGAAATGAAAACCAAAAGAGACCCTCTTCAGTATGTTGGTAATTGTCTTGCCAAATTAGCCATCTGTGTACAGAGCCAGGCTCTGTGTCACTTGTGGCCTTTCCTTGGCTGCTGCTCAGAGAGTTTAGGAACTGTTTGTTGTTTAATAGAGCCCTCAGAGATTATTCTTGGAGAGAGTTATTTCTGTAAACCAGAATACACTGACTGAAAAATCTTTTGCAAAGCCGTGACATAGGAGCAATTGGATGTAATTTCCCCCTACTAAATATTCACTGGGAAACAGCAAACTGGATTTGAGGTCTACACTCCCAAATTTTTATTTCTATTCATCAATTTGCCTCACTCAGGAACGTTGCCTGATGGACACGCAAAGACTTCTCAAGTGAATCAACGTTGTCATCACAATGTGAAGGTTATTCACTGTCTTGCAGAGTTAGGTCAACGTTAGGGAGCACATTTCTGCATCAGACATAGTAGCTCTGGCAACAAGAATTTGTGTTTGAGACATGGCATAGACACATATAAACATGAGTATTTACAATTGCTATATAGTTGTCTGGAAGTTTTTCCTTTTTGTCCATGTAAGATAGAAATTTAAAGGAAATATCTTTAAATAACTCTCAGAAACTCCTTTTTTTAAAAAAAAATAATTATTTGTTTCTTCACCAAAAAACAAAAAACCCCAAAATCCCTCAAACCCTGAGGTATATTGTATAGAATGGGGGGAAAAAACTGTTTGAGTTGGAAGTACATATGTTTAATGATTTATCTTTGGAATATAATTTTTAAATAATTGTAATTTTCAAAACGCAAATTCTTAAAGATTATAAACTGAAATGCTTTCCCAAAAATCACTGTGAAGTTTTTTGACTTTAACTGAATTTATTATCCCAGAATTAACTTGAAATTAAGAAATCATTTCCATCTTTCAAATTTAATATTTATAATAAACAACACTGTGCTGAATAAAAAAAATTAAATCCCAGCATTGCTAATTTACATCCACAGAATCAATAGAATAGTTTTTTGGCTTTATGTCTTACTGTCAAAGAATAAATGCAGGCAAACTATTCCTATTACATTGATATTTATATTTATATGATTAATTTCATCATTGAAATCTTATTAGTGCTTACCACTTTAGTGAGCTGACACCTAGAGAAAGAGCTGTATCTCCACATCTACAATAGAACACAGCTGCAGAGCTGGTCCTGAGCAAATCAAGTGTGTTATTGAAATTTGGATAGCTACTTTAAAATACTCAGTTATGCTCACCTGAAAGTGTCTGGGGTGTTACTCCAGTACCACAGAGGCAGTCCAGTGCCCAAAACAGAGATTTCCAATTGTTTCTCCCTGTAAAAATGCCTGTGAAAATGCCAGTAGAATGCCTATCAGTCAAACACTGCAGTCCTGATCCCTACCCTTTGCGGTTCATCCCTTTAAGCTGTCATAACAAGTTGTTATGGTAAACAGTCATAGTGAGGCCAAGGGGAGTGATGGGGCAGATAACCCACTGAGTAAAATGACCGGAGTTGTTGTAAGGAATGAATATTACTGGATGAAGGTAAGTTTTTGTTTTCATTATCTGTTTGTTTTTCAAGGCATTGGGATACACATGGAATGAAACACGACTTAGCAGAAACATTGACAAAAGAATTGAAACACCTAAGAGTAATAAAAATCGTGAATCAAGGAAGATTCAGTAGATCAGCTTTGTCTGAACTCACACACTAGGAAATGATTTGTTAGGGTGGGGGTTTTTTTGTAATTTTAGCAGCAATTAAATACTCACTTATTTTTTTAGTGATATTCAAAACCATATGAATCAAATGCATGGTCCATATGTCTTTAATTGAATAATTTTCACCAAGTGAATTTAAGCAATCAAATTTCAAAAGTAAATCCTCTAAGTATGTCTAAATGAGGTTGGATTTTCACACCTTATTTTCATTCTCAAACACTCACCTCATCACTCTCAAATATCTCCAAAACACACTTTGGTCACAACCTTATCTTTTGAATATAAATCCAAGATACACTGCAGTATCTGGCGGGACTTCTTGGAGGTGTTTGATTCTCAATTTAACTCATAATACTTTATGATTCTGCATTTTTTTGCTGATCCATTTTTTTTCTAAAATATACTGCATGAAATATTAATTTTAATTATTTGACCCAACCTGAGTCTTGGAAAATGTTCAGCTGAAGCTACGAGAATGCCACAGAACACACTGGAAAAAGAAAACTTTCTTCCCCATAAATGTCAGTAAAGGCATTTCAGAAGAACAAAACAAACATGATTTAAGTATTCTGGGGTCTTATTTATTCATAGTGTTCAAAAGATTCCTCCGTTGCTCTATTTGTGAAAATATAATGAAACCACTGGGAAAATAGGCATAAATGCCTTCTGAGGCCATGGAACACATGGAGTGATGCTGGATCAAAGGGATACAAACACTTTTTCTCCATTTCTCACCAACTGAGACTCTCATTATTAATGGACTTTCATCTTTCAGGCAGAGTGTTTTCTTCTTGTCCTTACTGTTGGGGAACACACAGAATGGGTCCTAGTCCATTTTTACAAGTGTAGCCACAGCTGTAAACTCCAGGATTTAATACCTAGCTGGTGGGGACTGGATGTGGCAGCAGCTGGAATTTCAAGCAGTGTGAAGGAGTGAGGAACCTGAGAGCCCAAGGACACTGCAGCTGAAGGTCCAACAGATCTTCAGGAAGCAAAGAAACATGAAACTGGTGAAATTACAGCTTCTGATTAGTAAAGGAAACTGGAGTAGTTAAAGTACTCTTTTGTTCCTTCCTCTCTTTTTCTCCCTGAATTTTGTGGCCTATTTAGGGAAGACAGAGGGTATGATAGTTGAAGAGGAATCTATTTGAGCTATAGCTTATTTGGCCACCAGCCCCTTTTTCGTGCTCAAGCCTGAAACACTGAGAAATTCAAAATGGCAACTGCAACTTGAAATCTGCCATCTAAAGCCATCCCTGAGCCTTATCATGGCTATCTATCATGCAGTCTACAGAAGGAAACCTCGACAAGAACACAGTAGTCCCATTGGTGGCAAATGCTGAATAAACACAGCTCTCTGCCAAAGTAATAATTTCCAGTTTTCTTACTTCATGGATCACACCTCCTTTCAGCACCAGCAGTTCCTGTTGCCTTACTGGCACAAGAAAGCTGCTTGTGCCATCTCAAGCTCATTTTCCCATGGGTCTGTTAGGTGGGACTCCCAGGAAAGTTAAAACAAATGCCTTGTTCACATAGATCTCAGAAGAAACCCTGAATAGACCATACCACTGTGGCTTCAGTGCAGTATAAATATATTACAATGATTTATCATGTATTTTCTTTTCCATTTCACATAAATAAAGAAGAACATTTGGGAAGCACACTCTCTCAATGTTAATATAGAATCCAGATGTCCATTTTGCCACTGCCATGCCATATACTACATGCTTGAATATTCTAATTTTATGCCCAGTGGTGTGTTATATAAGGGAACAACATGTGTGTGCATGAGGCTGTATGCAGCAGAGCAGCTCCTACAGCACCAGGTTCAAGATATGCACAGATGAGTGATTTCAAGTCTCATGAATTAAAAATAACCAGCCATTGGCATTGCTTCTTCATGGAACTGTGGACATATCAACTTATAATACGCAAATGGATGGTCATACATGAATATGCCAGTGTTATTTATCGTTAACCACCTGCATGGGAATTTATTTTCATGTTTCAGGAAGCACTGCTGCACTGAAATGCACTGAAGTTCAGCCTTTGCAAGCTTTGCCTTTTCTGTCAGTCATCTCCAGATCTTGGGGCAACTCCTGTTGCACAAGTTTGCAGCAGGATTAGTTTCAGTAGTGGCATATAGCCTATATTAAACTGTTCCAAGCAAGAGTCAATTTGCCCCAAGTCTCCTGTGCCACTATTAAGTTGTACATATTGTGAGTAAATTGTTACTAATTTTTCATGCAATAGTAGGGTTCTGATGACTTTTCCTTGAAGAGGCTAATGTTGTTGATGGTTCAGATGACAATTTTCCTATTGGGTATAAATGAAAGCAATTTACCACACAGTCCCTGAATTATTCATTCTCAAGAATGAGGAATTGCTCTCAAGGGTGCTGGCTGCACAGTAGCCACCAAGACCAGTGCCAGTATGTACAACTTCTCTATTGACTTGGAGGTACCCACTACAGCAACTTAAAATTGACTTTACATGACAGTTGTTTAAAGAGACTGTTCTGACATGCTGTTCTTGACACAAACATGACCTTCACACAGAGTGTGCTAAGGAAAAGTGAGTACTGCAGTCAAGTATTCCTCCATTCCTATTTGGAATTGATGCTGAAGCAATTTGATCTTGGTCTCAGGGAAAATATTTATTCAGCAGGACACCATATGAGGAAAGTTATGCAATATCTTATAACTTAAGATACATTGTCAACAGTCTGCCAAAATCAGATCTTAGATATGTGTGGAGAAACTCATATTCCATCAACTGAATTAGTCAAAACTAATTGGTAGAAAAGACAGTAGGCTTTAGCACATTGGTGTCAAATAGATTTGCACATATATATCTGAAGAGAGGAATGAATTTGCAAATAAAGGGCCAAATTGAAGATTTCCCACTGATTTTTCTGGGCTTTGCTTCACACTATAAAGTAATTTCAGTATCAAATGACATGTACTTAGCAAAGACTGTGTAATGGAGAATACATACATTGTTCTAAAAAGCATTTTTCAAAAGTAGTTAATAATTTTTTGGTTTTGTCACATAAAAATTCTTCCTGAAAGCATTTTGCCAAAGTTCTACCAAACTTTAAAGCTATATCTCCTCCTATTAAGCCCATTCCATTATGCTAGATTTGAGTCAGTGCTAGTGAGTGCAGTTTATGCCTTAAAAAAGCTGCTCACATGGGTGAAAGGAGCATTTCTTTAGGGATGGAATTGAGATTTCAAAAAGCACATAGGTTTAAATAAAATTTTTATTAAAATTTTCCAGAATCTGTCAGAAATGACTTAAAAGAAGATATTATAAATTTTATTTCTAATAGAATGAAAAATATTCTCACAGGCTTTTTTTTTTTTTTCTTTTCTTTTCTTTTTCCTGCTTTGCAAACTTGTATTTAAATATCCAATTAAGAGCATTTGAAAAAATCTGCCCTGTGTCTGGATCTGCAATTTTTAGAGAGAGAACCATATTAGAGAAGTTTAGACCTTACCTTTTTATCTAATCAGCTCGTTGTTAACTGTAGTCAGAAAAGCAAATCAAAAGTTGGAAAGGAAGAGAAAGGATAACAAAACAGGAATGATAAACCTTCTGCCACAGTACAATAGTATGAGGCTCTTATATATTGAATTCTGACTGCCTTTATGTTGCCTCCATTAAAAATACACTGCAATAGCAGCTGAAAAAGGAGGAGGAGAAGGTCAAAAAGAGAAGGGCAAGAAGAGTGATTAAAGGTTTGGAGCAGTTTCTATACAGGAAATGAAGAAGGAACCTCTACTAAGCAAGAGATAAAGGAAGGAATATAAAGTTCATTAAAATAGGTGGTGTCAAGCAGAGAATGAGTGTTTCCTGTATTTGTCTTTCCTGTACAAGATGATGTAAAAACATCTGTAGCCAGGAGCTCTGGAAATATTAAAAATTCAAATGGTTTAAAATACATAATTTGAAAAATTATTGGGAGAATCTACAGCCATTAAATAAAAGATATTGCCTCTGAGCAGAGAGGTTCCTGATCAATATTCATAGAAATCAGCATTACATTCCGGACCTCTTTTAATCCCTTTTCTTAGACTTCAACTGCTGTATGGGGGTTCTTCTATGGAAAATAGAGTACATGAAGGAGTTTGATTTTTCCTGATACAAGCTTTCCTATGTTCTTGTTTGGAAACTGCCATCCAGTTTAAGTCAGGGCCTGCAAGTATCATTTGTCCAGAGGAGGGAGAAGGGCCTCAGTCTTCACAAGAAATGACACAAAATGCTAGACCACCATTGCAGTGTCAGTTTAGTTTAAAATGAAAAGTTAAAAGCACAAAAGAAAGACAAGAATAAAATAACACAGAAGACTTGATAAGACAGACATAGAAATCTTTCTTTTAAAAGATGGTATTTTAAAGGATAAAACTTTATCATGTTACTCCTCATTTTTCAGTCTCTACAACAGGACTGGCAGTACATGTGGGATTATTGTATGTTTTACTCATAATTCACCAAGCACTAACGCTATGTCCCAAGTTTGCATTGCTTGCTGATCTCAGGAAAGATTACTTCTTGTAAAGGCTGTCTGTGCAATGTTTTGGTCAGTGTGGCTGGATACTCCCTTCTGTGCTGAGAGCACATGAACCACAAGCAAGGTACCACCCACAGCTGCTTATAAATGCCTTTGAGCAAAACTCATGGATTGGAGTTGTTTGATTGTACCCTCAGTGTACTGAGCAGGACAGCTGCCATCACTTGAGTGGAAATTCATGTGGGATTTAAATTACTGTGGGCTTCCAGCTCTTAGTTTCCTTTTCCCAGCTGAAGCATTAAGTCTCTGTCCCTTGCTGGGGTGACTTTCAAAGGCCTGGGGGCTACTTCAGCTCCATCAGGACTATGTGAAGTAGTGTTGTGCCTCATCTGGGGCAATACATGTGAGCAATGCATCTGCTTGAAACAGAACAGCTGCCAACCTGTCAGGTCTGACCCCTTCTAATATCTGATTGCCCACATCTCAACAAATAGATTTGAAAAGCATCAGTTGAGATACATTTGCAAAAACAATCACAAAGTTTTTCCAGCTATAGAGATTTAAAGTACTAGACATGATTACAGTATGATTTTTGAGATAAGTAAGAACTAACAACTCATGGTTGTTTTTATATTATTCCTTAAGTTTTCAAGTATAGTTGAATCAGTCCTTTCATATTCCAGTGAAACAGTACTTGTGTCAATGTGATATCTATTTGGCAAAATTGTTCTCTCAATTTTGATGAAAAAACAGTGGTTAGTGAACTTTTCTTATCCCTTCATTGGTTATAAACTCAGTATAAAGTTAGCCTTTTGACTCCAATTAGAGCTTTGAGATTTCTTGGTAACAGATGACATATTTACAACAATATGTTTGTCTCATCCATCTGCTCTCTGCTGGCGGGTTGTAAATTAGTAGGACACATGCTGCCTTGTCTATATCTTTGTGTGCAGAGGAAAGAACTGTGTGGGTACAGTTTCCTGCTCTAATTAGTATTTGGGTTCTTCAATTGTTTTAAAGTTATACAATAGTAATACATGGGTGACTTTATGATTTTCTCAGAAATGTCTCATTTTCTGTCTCACTGACGGTCATCTCAGCAGTGGAGAGTCATAGTAAAAAGGCAACAATTACTTCAGACAGAAGCAATTTCAGATATAAAGTGTTGGGCTCAGAAAACTGGAAGGTCCCAACCAGTTGTAAAAGAGGGAGAAAGCAAAGAACCTGATTAGACATGAAATGCATTTAGTGACAGTGACATCTTCAGTAAATGATTTAGAGGGAAAATGAATTATTCAACTTGTGCAGATAATTCCAATCACAAACTGAATCCCTACAGGAATAACCATCAAACCCAAAACTGTATCTTTTTCATAACAACAGAATTTGTTTCAGTGTAATGTATGTCACTTTGAACTGCTGTAGTTTCTGTGAACCCTCTGCTGGGATCAATTTTCTTTGAGAATTCTCCATTTATCAAGTTTCTTTTACAAACTACAGTTACATGGCTGGCTCTGGTGGTGTGGACAGTCTGAAGGTTAAAAGCAAGCCTGAGGAAATAGCAAAGGTGTAGAATGATGGCGCTGTAAATGCTTCTTTGACTGCAAAAGGCTGAGGAGGTTAAAATAGAAATGCAGGTTTTATGGAAATCAAACAAAAAGATAAAGAATGCATTAGCCACCATAGGAAAGATAATTAAGAAGTCAAGGGATGATATTGACAAGGCATCAAGCCAAACAATAGTTGTTCATAGCTGATAAGGAAAGAGGGGTTAGAAATTGGAGAAGCTTAAGCAGCTATTTTTATGACTCAGTACAAACTAGGTCTCCAAGGACTGAACCATGGCTAACATAACCCCATTACTAAAAAAGTGTTCTAAGGATTTACTTAGAAATTGTATATCAATGCGTTTGGCCTCATATGGGACAAAAGTGTTTCATGAGATCAAATAAAGATACTCTTGGAAAAATTGACAGCCTGAGAACAGCCACATGTTCTCAGGAAGTGGAGATCATGCTTGAGCTAGTTGGAATTCCTGAAGGATATTATTACTGCAGAGGTGCGGGTTGATTTGCTAGAGTAGCAAACAAAAAACACAGAATTTACACTGTGGTTATTCAGATATTTTGATCATATAAACATCCTAGAACTTTAAACTGTTGAGGATTAAATTACTTTGCTTCAAGGACAAGTGATACTGATTAAAGAAATTAAAGTTGTTTCCTGAAGTCTTCTGGATTAATATTTTTTAAACCATTATCATATTTAAATGTTGCATTTAGGATTCCTTGAATATTATAAGATTGGACAAAATGAAAAAAAAAAACCTCCTAAATACTCCCATTTCAACATTATTAAGACCAAGAGAAGCACAAAAGAAACAGGAAGCAAAAAGTACTTGAAAACATTTTAGAAAACTGTAGTCTGTCAGCTGGAAGCACCAGCAGAGCACAGGGTGTCTCTAGTCTGCTAGAGTATATGGAAATTTAGTTTGGTTTGCTTAGTTTGTGAGCACGAGCAGTGCTTCATAAAGGCTTGGCAATTCTTTGCAATGCTCCTGTGTAAGTATGTTTAAGACTAGAATCACTTTGAGATTAATGGTTTTGGTTTTGGTTTTGGTTTAGTGCCCCAAAATACAGCAGACCTATTGGGATCAACTGATTTCTTTTTGACTGCCAATGGTGAAAATAGTCAGGAAAGATTATTAGATGAGCACACAGAGAACACTGAAGTTACTGTTCTAAGAAGAATTTCTTTGGGAATTGTAAACTTTGCAACTTGGATGACTGTTGAGATTTCATGATCACTGTAAAATTCCCAGATTGCATGGATTAGACAGAAGAGTCAGTTAGCAATATGAACAGCTGTCAAATGAAAGCTTTCCAACAAATCTTAAGGAAAGAACTTTAACCATCAAATCAGTTCAAGAGTAAATTGTTTTGATTGACATGGGATTACAATAAATCAAAGTAATAGCTAAATTCTGAAAATAAATACATCCCAAGTTATTCTATAAAGTTCAAGAACCCTTTATGTATTGAAAATACTAGAGATTGTTACTCTAGAAGTGACAAGTACATGTAATGGAAAGACTTTAACTTCTACATCTGAAAAATTTCAGATTTAAATTGAAAATAATACAAGAAATCTACGAATAATGATTTCCTCTTCAATATTTATTTTAATCTCCTGTAGTGAAGCCTCTACTCATAACAGAAAATGAAGACTGATTTTCTCATTTAAAGAAAATGGGGCAGCAGATCACAAAATCTCCCTTATCTTCACATTAAAAAAAAATAAATTAAAATTTATGTTATAGTATGAAGCAAAAGAGAAATATTAAGACTGTTTCTTCTTCTCTAACTGTTGTCAAGACATGATCAGGAAAATCAATCCTATCTCTATCTCCCAGACTTTTGGGTTTCTTTGAATGAATTGTCTTCCACACATCTCTGTCAAATGACTACTAGTCTTTTGGAAAGGGAAAACAAGTGACTGTGAGAGGCAAGGAGCATTTTTGCTCTCTTCTTTGATGGGTTTGGTGTGTGCCAGCAGTGTCAGATGGGAGCAGCACTATCCCTAAGACTTTGGTGAAGGTTTCAGATGAATGAGCAGCTGCTGTGGAAGTTTTCTACTCAGCATCAGCCTTAGCCTTAGTTGTGAAATCTCACTGATGATCACTCTCCCTGAAGAAGACAAAAAATCTAGGGGTACACTCCTATATTCAATAGCTATTTTGCTAAGTTTTCGAGTTGAAATTGTGCCTGCTGATGATTCTTATTTCCAACTGAGTCACTGAAACGTTCCCCAGATTTTCAATTTAGCGTAGACTTGTTTTTTTGGCCTGGGATATGTTGAAATAGCTAAGCTTGTTAGAAGTAGATGTTAGTCCAAATAGAATTGAAAACAGATTTCTGAGGCAAGGAGTCTAAAGTAACAAATTATGGACACATTTCATTACTTCTACTGCAGTCTAAAATATTGGACAAATCACTAATATAAATTCACAGTTTGGACAGCTTTTGGAACAAAGGGAGGCCATGAATTCTTTATGGTCAAGCATGATGATATCTAATCACTCAAATAACACTGCTTTGCTTAAAACTGTAGATGTCATTTTTGGATTAGATTTTATATTAGGGTTCTTTAGATGAGTAAAATTTGGATTACTTCTTTTGTTATATGAATTATCCTGTGTTACAATCTGACATCTATTGCTATGGGGTGGGAATCTACAGAAAACTTGGCTTCAGTCATACTGCTTTAATGGCTTAATTGTTATTTAGAGCAGAAAATGTCAATGTTGACAGATCAAAGCCTTCTGAAAACTAAAATGAATTCCTTGGATACTCCAGAGGTTTGCATCCACATTGGATCATATTATCTACAAGTCTTGCAATAATCATTTTATGCCTGTCTATAAACACAGAGCAGATGCAGGTTTTCCCTTTTCTTAATGTCCTTGTGTATCCAACACTGGGAGAGGTAGGCTTAGCTGTGCAGTCCATTGACACAACTTTCGGTGCCCAGCAGATTCCAAGCCATTTTATTAACACATTCAAAAGCTGATCTCATATTTGATCAAAACCAGTGAGAAATTCATTGTGCTATCTAGAAAACCACAGAACAGCAGAATTTTTGTTTTGTTTTGTTTTGTTTTGTTTTGTTGCTGGATCTCCTTCTTTTTTCATTGAATGAAAGGGCAGACTTTCAGGAGGACATAGTGAGATTTGTGTTTTCCTAATTGTGAAAAAATTTATTTCCGTGTCTGCTGCTTGATTTAAAGGTGTGTTTGGAATAAAACCAGAGGCAAAAGCAAAAGGAGATGGACAGCAATAAAGACTTCTTACAGCACCTGAAAGTGGAAGAGAATTCCTGCTGCTTCTCATAGTTTGCTGTACCATTTTGCGAGCCTCAGGGTGAAGAGTAAGAACTTAACTGCCAGTTTATAAGCTTGTGTAAATTTTGATTGCTTTCAAGTTATGTGCTATTTTTGGAGGTGCTTGAAGAAAACTGGTTTTTCCCTTTGGATGGTACTGAAAAAGATACATAATAAAAAAATACTCAATTTTGCCATTAAATTCTTTACAAGACACTTGATCACAGTAAGGAATACTTCCTTTTCTCAGCTTATCATTTCTTCCTTGATGCAATTTTGTTTCTAGAAGAGCAGGACTAGTTGTTGTGCTTGTATTACAGAGCAACTAAATAGGAATACGCTTTCACAGACGTAATCATGTTCTTATATTGCCTGAAATATAGAGGGAAGGGCAGGAATTACAATTTTTCCCACAATTTTATTTTCAGAAAACCAATAATTATTGTTTCTTATTTATATTTAATTGTTGACTTCCTTGGTGAATTTTAGGAGTGGAAAGGGAGGAAGCTATAACAAAAAGCAGAATTCCACCATCATATCAAAATCTGTGGACTTTTCATTGGGAACCCAAACTCTTCGTTCTGAGGATTTCATTGGAACCACAAATATTACTATAAGGAAATCCCCCTTCCTTGAATATTTCTTTTAAATAGCAAATTGGTGAAAAAGCATGTTTTGTAAAATATATCAGCATATTTTTGATGCTTGGTTGTAGTGTAAAGGCTTTTTAGATATCTTTTTTAAAATGACTTAGTTAATGGCATCCTTCATATTTTTCAACTTGGAATATTTACAAAAAATGTAGAATTAAGTGTCAGATACATTTATCCTTTATAAGTTAATATATTTCATTATATAATAGAAATTATATATAAAATTTGCCAAGCCTGGTGAAGTATGATAACAAAAATTTCATCAAAAGAAGTATTTTGGAGAAAGCTAATTATTGTAGGCTATTAAAATTTCAGGTGTTAACATCAAACTGAGCAACAATAGAGCTGCCATAGCAAGGAATAAAAGAGATGAAGGAATACTTTTCAAAGCTTGGTACAAAGCTCCATATGAACATAAAAAATTTCCATGGATTCTCCAGACAAACTATTCTTTTCACTGAAATTATTTGCAATACCAGTTACTAATGGAGAAAATAGCACGCAAGTTTCAGCTGCAGGCTATGAATCAATTTCTATTTTATGTACTACTTCATGTATATATGCTGAGTATTGCCAAACCAATAAACAACCCATTCACAAAAGTTTGATTCCTGTTTTTTCTCTAAGTAATATGCAGCCTAAATACAAATAAGAAATGCAGCCTGACATAGCGAAACTGAATTCTGCTGGTATGACTTCGGACACTCAAGAATTAAAGAAAACTGATTGCTACTGCTCCATTTTATCCAACTTGAGCAAAATAATTTTTGAAGAGTTGTGAATAAAAAGGAAGTTTATTCAGCTAAGGGATACAGAAGTTAAGAAATTATGTAGGTCAGAATTATTTTGCATTTTCTCCTGAGAGGGAGCTTGTATATTCTGTCACATGTATTTTTTGTACACAAAGACATTCATGGGAAATATGTTTGCATATAGGAGACTTCTGCCTGAATATGGTATTACTTATTGTAGCCCACCCACAATAGTTGAAGTAACTCTTCCTTACCAGCAATGTTTCAGTTAGCCTTTGATTAAACACAGGAATTTAAACTATGAAAAGGTCTGAAACCTGACACAGTCCTTTGACACCTCGATGTCTGTCATTAAAGATAATCCTGCATTAGGTACTGATTTCTGAAAATAGAATTAAACTGCTTTGGTTTTCAATCTTAACCCTTCCATATTGCAAATGTAACCCTGCTGTGTTAGGAGACTTCCTGAATTACTGTTTCTCCTTTCAAGCCCCTGTGTTTGCCAAGGAGCTGTGCAGGAGCACAGGGAGCAACAAACCCAACCTGGGCAGCTCCATCATGAGCAAATCAAGTGACTCTCTGAGTGATAATAATGAGTGGACCACAAAACCCTTCAGGACTTGAGAGTCTGATCATGTCCCATTTTTCCTTTACTTTCCACACTTTATACAGAGTGAGACATTGAATCAGAATGGCATACAACATGCTGGTTGCAGGTTTTGTTATTTTTAAAAATCTTTTTCTGAGCATCACAAATGCCAGGCCATTATTTTTAACTTCATGTCTGTAGAGTTTGTGTTCCACCTTTTGCCACTGTTTCTAGTAGGTTGTGCGATGGAGGCCCTGGGATTATCTGAGAGGCCTGCACTCTCAGACATACATTTACCCCTTTTAGTACTATATTTTTTCTCCTCTTTCTTAACTGTGTTTATCCAAGTTCCTAAGAAAAATCTCACTGGGAATCTTCCAATATTTCCTCAGCCTGCTGTTCTTTTCCTTTGTGTAACATTAATGTTGGCAAGCAGTGATAGATCTTCATTTTGCAGTGGTTGTGTCTCACCTGGATATACAAAGTGAAAAAAAAAAGTCTAAAATAAAATCTTTTAAAAGTACAACTCAGCAGCAGATTTCCACTGGAAAATAATGTGTGGTGATCCAAAGTTCATGGCTTGTGAAGTATGAGAAAGTCTTTGGATTTATACCATGCTTGAGAAATTGCCCATCAGTTTTTTGGTTAGGTCATGCACTGCAGCTGAGCTGGAATAAGCAGAGTTCTGGCTGAGAACAGCCCAGGACCTGACTGTTCTGCAGAGACAGCTCTCACACTCCTAATCACCTGCAATAATACTGGTGAGCAGGACATCACCCCACAAAGAGCCTGATCTTGGAAGTATGGCAATGGTCCAACCTGAGCAAAGCAAAGCTGACAACAGAAGACTTCTGAAGATGAGCAAGAACGTTGCACAGGTGACAGTGCTCTCCTCAGCCCTGCCAAACCACCTGGGTGTCCCTGGATGCTGGAGTGCCCACTAGTCTTTCCAAGCTCCTGGAAAACCATTATATAACTTTTAGAGAGAGAATTTTTCCTTCTTCTTTTTCCCCAACAAAAGATTTTCAGTCTGCCTTGTCAATCTATGCTCTTTTGGCAGTGCACATAGGATGTTTGTAGCCCCCAGCTACTCACAGCAAACTGAAAAAGAAAAATAAAAGGATTTGTGTTGTTTTCTTTTAGTTCCATGATGCATGAAGCCAGCAAAGAATGACTTGGTCCTTGAGTGGCACCTACTTAATTGTCCCAGTAGTGTAGCTGCAGTTTCCTAAAACTAAAACCTACCTTGCATGTGTCTCTCTAGCTAAGTCTCTTGTTGCTCCTCACAGGTATCATATGTACATATAGCAATTGTAAGAGTCAAAATTATTAGCTGCAGCAGGGCCGTTAAAAGTTTCACTATGAATGGAACTATTTTAGGACCATGTCCATGTTAATCTTTTAAAGCATTTCCATATGCACTTTCTAGAAGGAAAAAAAAAAAAAAAGATGATCTAATGAAGCTTCAGTTTAAAGGTGATCAATGCAATCAAGGAAAGACAGCAAGAGTTGAAAAGAATACCTCAGGGATGTGGCCTTTATGGAAGAAGGAAGGCGAAATCTTACCCTTGTCAGTGAAGCTCATTTTAGAGGACCAAAGAGGGCATTTCACTTTGACAGGGTCCTGTTGCCTGCCATTCAGAGCTGCTTTTTGTGCAACCATTGTTTCTGATAACAATGTGCAGAGTGCTAACTGGAGAGAAATACTTTGGGATGCATAGAGTAACCTGGTATTTCCTGGTGGAATATCAAACTTATCGCTTCCACAACACTGATCTTATAACGCACTCACTGAGCACTAAAGATTTCTTTTACAAAGTAGATCTGTTTGATAGTCCATTCAGTGATTTGACATGCTTGGTGTGTTGCTCCTCAGTTTAGTGATATTTGTGTTGCCAGCAGGAGGGTCAGACAGGTGCATGCATAAATGAAGTTTCTCTACATTGCCATTGAAGATGCAGGAATCTCATGGACTATGAAATCCTTGTTTTCCCTACCTTGCTATTTTGTGTAAAAACCTCATTGAGTGTTTTTTCCAACAAAGTGAATACAGAAAAAAAAAATGCCAACTAGTATTTCCTGACTTAATATTTGTGAAGAAAGGAGAAATTTTTGTTTAATTTTTATTTACATTCTGCTCCAGATAAAAGAGCACAAATTGGGATTCCATTTTGATAGATACTGAGCCTGCCCTAAAATTCTAGGAACTAAAGACATCAAAAGATAGTGTTAAAACCTCAAGAAAATATATAGTCCCTATTGTAGCAGTTTGACTGTCCATGCAATCATGAGTGTTAGTACTTTGAAAAGCTTTATTATCCAGTTTCCTTGCCTTTAGTAGGAGCAAGGAACAGGAGCAGGACATTCATTTTGTCTTATTCACTAGGTGTGACATTCTCTTAAAGTGCTGGTTCATGGATATACTCTTAAAAGGGCAGACAACTGGAAAATATCCCATTTAAGAAATCTGTGGCAACAAATGCAAAGCTGGATACTCTGCAACTGAGTGGCACTGTGGTTTTTTATAAGTCAACAAGCTGATGTGTAGAACTACATCTGCAAAACTTCTCAGTCTCTAACTCATGAGTGGAAATGTCTATCAAGACACAAATATGTGAAGTAATCATGCTGATTTGCCTCTTTCAGCATATGTAATAGTGAGCCTGAGAAGTTGTTCATGTTAGGATGGGATGTGGTTGATGTGGTGTTCAAACTCCTTCATGGCCAGAGCTTCACCTGACCCGAAGAGGAGGGGAGGAAGGACATTGGTCCAATTTTTCACCGTGGGCCTCCCAGCTACCACATCATGCGCAGGATAGATCAGAACTGAATCAGAGGCCCAGGGCATAGGAGACATTCAAAATGCTACTTCTTCTCAGGCACCTAGTCAGTAAGTCTACATTTCTTACCAGCCCAGGTTCTGAGGCAGGAATCTTCCCTGCTTGTGCCATACAGTGCCAAGTCCTACATGCTGTACTGCAGGCACTGTGGAAAGCTGCCTGTGGAACCCCTTCTGGGCAGACATGAAGTGGTTGTTCATCTGTCGTGCTTATGTCCAGTGGGTCACCAAATTGACTCTGTTTTAGTTTCATCTGCATTAATTTTTACTTGTTCAGAGCTGCTAAGTTGGCTGCTTTTGAAACTTAAAAGTAGACAAAAGGGCACGAACAACTGGGTTTCTCTAGCTTTCTAAATATTGATTTACTTCTGGTTTCTTTAAGAAATGACATGGAATCCTGCTAATATCTAAGGTTATCTGTGGTTTTGTGACCTGTAAATCACAACCTCAGTGCTACTCTGGCTAGAACACTGGAAAGTGAAAGGTCAGAGAAACGAGATAGCTCATGTATGGCAACAGGATTAGCAGTTTGGGCTGCTCTGAAGATATTAATTTGGACCATCCTATGGCAAATATCACTCAGGTTCACTTAAGGGAAAAAAAAAAATAAAAATTCTTGAACCCTTGAAAAGACATGGTATTTTCGTATTTCTGAATATGGTTCCAGAGTAAATAAAGGCACTGAAATGAGCTGATTATTTGGGGAGTGAAAAATATAAAATTATAAGGATGTATTTTTATTTCCCAATGATTTATTTCTCATGACTGAAAAACCCTATTGCAATGTGATTCTTGGCCCAGGAGATAAAACCTGTGAGAGAGCAATTAAAGACATTCAGGATAATGCATTATGCATAAGTTGGTAAGACTCAGATTCAAAGAAGAAATTGAATTTTTGCTTTTACAACTGCTGAGCATTTGTCTTGAAGACTCTTTTAATGTGGTCTTTTTTCAAGAATAGTTCAGTTCCCATCTTGAACTATGGCTTTCTTTTCTTTGCTTCTTCCTTAGGCCTCCTGATGTGTGTACTCCATATACATGTCCCTGGTCTAGTCAAAATATAGTAAATGCAACATGAATTTTTAGAGTCCTTTTGTGTAGTTCCCCTTTCTCCATCACCTGTGGGTTTTTTTAGTAACTTTTTACTCTGTAAATATAATTATTTTCCCTAGGAAAAGGCTAAACTGCTATAAACCCAGTGTATTTTTAATCCATTTGAGAAACTGAAACCAGTGGGAGTTCAGTACTTTTAAAACTGAAAGCATATACCTAAATAAAGACTTTGTTTTGAACATCCATGCTGGACATCCTGAGCATTTTTATTAGTCCCTTCAGTTTCCTTTTCTTGGATCTCTCACTGCATGTTTAGTTGATTCTGGCCATGAATTCATCATTGGGAAAGCTTCCTTTTGAACTACAGGTGGCAGCAGACAGCAGAAACTTCAGGAATAAGTTTCTCTGCATCTCTGAGTGAGCTGAGATGTTAGGAAAGCTGCTGGTTAGTTTTCTCCACACATCCAGTGGCTTCTTAAACTACATGTTTTATATATTTATGGTATACCTATTTGCAATAAAAATACAAACATTTTTGATTTTTTTTTCCTCTGATACTTGTCTGTGTAAAATCTTAACCTGAACAGGTTAGTCACCTTATAAATCTCTTCAATTTCCAGCATTATCTGTTGACTTGCATTCATTTATTTTAGACTAGCTCAAACTGAGGCAGTCCTTCTGATGTAGTTTTTGGACTGTGGATAAGCCACAGTGGTTGGAAAGGAGATTCAGGAGTTGCTGGTGTCAAGTGAATTTGCACAAGTCACACAGCCGAAAAGAAGCTGTTTACTCCTGCCTAAATCTCTGTTCATAAACCCAGAGTCACAGATGTACATTTTCTATCTCTGCATTTTACACTGTTTTGAGTAAAACTGCTCTTGCTTATAAACTTATTTTTGTAAAACTAAGTCCCATGTATTTGTTATTGTCTTTTCCCAAAGCCCTAAAAAACTCCAAATGCCAAAGCTATTATAACATGCTAAAAGCATGGGACCATAGTCACATTTCCACCTACATATTTAGACAACTCTGTCTGCTCCTGTAGCAAAACTAGAATTGGTTTCTTATTCTAATAGACAGAATAAATTAGTGGACAAAGCCTCTGGTTAATGTGGCTGTAGATCTTAAAAAAATTTCACACGTATTTGCATTATCTTTGTCTTGTGACCAGGTAGTCCAAAAAGTTCATCACCTTCCCTCCAGAGGGGTTGCTTCAGAGTGTACACTGGAGGTAGCTGAGCAGAGACATCATCCCACTAGAAAATGCTGTCATGATAACTGCTGGGCCATGCTTCTCTCTTTTTTTGGCACTGGGAGATAGGCCAGGAGAAATAGGTAGGAGAAAAGCAGGGAAGGTTTGATGACACCCCCATTACCTGGATGAAGGTACCGATAGCCCTGGTGTGGCTTATAGCAAGAAAGATTTGGGCAGTTGCAGGTGAGGGTACAGGGAAGGGTTAGAATTTGTGGAACCAAGGACCTGCACTGATGTTGCTCCAAGGAGTCCCAGATTTCCTGGAAGGACTGAATGAAACCCATCCTAAAGGGCAGTATTGGTTCCTGGCAGTGTGATACTCCACATGAAAACAAAGCAGAAGATGGCAACAAGAAAAACTGCATTAGTTCAGGAGAACTTTGCCTGGGGGGTTTATAGAACAAACAGCACTAAGTGAACCTATCAAAAGCAGATGAAATAATCATATCTGGTGGATGAAAGATGAACTCAAAACCAGAAGTGTTTAAATAAAAAAAAAAAAAANCTGCTTCATTACTCCAAAGAAAACAAACCAGTGATTTGACAATGCAGCTAAATGAGTTCACATGTGAGATATGTGATTTCCTTTAGGGCAGACAATGATTCTAAACATAAGCATCAGAGGGCTGCAAAAGGATGGAAGTGTACATCTTTTAGTGAAAGAGTAAATAGTATCCAAAGCTGATTTATCTACTGGTGGATTTGTGTGTCATGCTAAAAGCATGAACCATTTCTCAAGCAGTGTGTTACCAAAAATTCCTCTAAGAAGGGACTGGTTTTAAGTATTGTTTTAGATTTTAGCAGATGTCAGTGGACTCCATTGCATTGTAAATAATAAATACATGCAGAAAGTAAAAGGGCAACACTATTTTTCTTTTAGGCTTTGGAAAATTAATTGGATACTAGTAACAAATACGCTAACAGATTCCTCTGCCAAATTCTTCAATTTACTTTTTTACTTTTTTTCCACTGCTTTGATTTTTGTCGTTTCTCCATATTCTTTTTGTCAGACAGACTGTCTTCTTTTGCTGACCTGGCCTTCAGCTAATCTAATTCCTTTGCATTCTTAGCTATGTTACTCTATAACACTCATTTCCTCACTCTTCCTCAACTATTTCTTACCCATTTCAGTCTATCAAGATTCTCCATTTTTACTTGCTTTGGTTCAGATTCTTTTCCCACTCTCTTTCCTACTGAGCTAGAGAAGCTGCCTGAGTTACTCTTCTGGGGTCCTTTCAGGGTTGACCTGGCAAAGCACTCATTTCCTGTTTAAGTGGAAAGAAGGTCCTCGGTGTGCCTATGGGTCTGTTTTGTTGCCTGTGGTCTTGCAGAGGAAATGGCAACTGTCAAGAACTGTTCCTTCCCCATGATTTGGGGGGGAACTGACTTTGCACTCCCCATAGATGATGCTGTTGTTGTGAACAAAAGTAGCTGCATACCTTCTGTTCAGTGTAGGGTTTGCTTCCTGGGACTCCTTCCAGGCAGCAGAAGGCAAACACTGCCAGAAGCTTCAAAGAAGGAATAGGGGCACTATTAAAGTGAGAGAAAGGTGAGAAGTATAAGGAGAGAAAGGAAATTTATGGTAACATTTCAGGGCTCAAGATTCTCTGTATTAAAACACAGAACTGGTGTCTAGGCCTTCATGCACTTTAATGTATTATTTGAGGGTCATATTTACAGTATATAACCATTCTTTAGTGTTCTTTAATTGAATTCACTGTTTCAAAAAACTGCACAGATCATTTATATGATGAATAAGGTCTGCTTAAAATAGAAGTTCTAGCTAGTGGGAGAATGAGGGCCCTAATTTTACAGGATTTTGGATGAGCATAGGTTCTATTTCATCCCAGTACCTAAAATTCACACAGCAGCTTGCAACATTTTCTAAAGGAACTTTTTCATTTTTTTCAGGACTTGCTCCACAGCTAACTTGAATTAATCGTAAGCAACATGTCTTCTCAAAGATCCATACTAAATTTATCCCTGAGCAAAAATTTTAAAAACACACAGAAAAACAAACCACTTGAAACCTACAGAAGCAAATATCCAGAGATTTCTGCTCATATAAGCAAGAACCATGAGGACTGGGCTTGCAGACTCCTAGTGAGGAAGGGGGCAAGTGGCACAGTAAATATGAAACTGCTGTCTCACAGGTAATCCCCTCCTTTCAAGTCTTCTTCCCTGTCTTGTCCCTCTCTACTTTACAGTCCCATAGCCCTGCCTACTCTCATTCTTGCTCTTGCTCCTTGGCATCTTCACTTTTAATTTATTTAATTTTTAATGCTTTTTGGATTTTTTTTTTTCAAATCTGAGCTGAGATTACATTTCCTTTAGCTAAAATTTCTAAAATGTCATTTTAATGGGCTAGATCAAGTTTTCCTGACACACAAATCTGTGTGTGTACTGATGTCTGTTTGCATACCTCAGGTCAGAGGCAGGCAACAGCAGTAGCATCAGCTGTGTTCAGGGGTCACTGCCTCTCCAAGCTGTCCAGCTCCTGTAAAAGCTGGTGGGTAAGAATGCCTTTTGGTACAGCTGCAGCACAGTCTGGTAGTAAATTATGCTTGATTCTACCCAGACCTAAGCTTTTGTTGGGTTTGCTGTATAATTTTTTTTTTCTCCCAAAAGGAGAAAGGAATGCTGTGCCAACACAAAGTGAGGTTACTTGAGGCATGGTCAGAGCTGCAGTTTAAATTGCAAGTTTTTAAAGGAACTGTGTCCTGGGAACCTGTTGTACAGATGACTATAAATGTAGATGACTTACCTACTTAATAGGTCAGTACTGGATGTTAGGGCACTTAGAAAAGTATGCATTTAAATTAAATCTCCAGCTTCAGAAGAGAATAAAAATTAAGGACTATATGCAGTGGAAAACACTCCATTGTTTGTGAAAAATTTGTGTACTATGGTTTTACAATTCAGGAAGAAATTATCTGTGAAGGGTAAATAGTAAAGTCACTGTTGCAATGACCAATAAAGTTTTAGTATCTTTCAAGCCAAGCAACATTTTGATATAACAGAGATATATATAAAACTTTGTAATATAAATCAGCTCCAGAAAGAGCATTTTTATGAATTGCCAACTCTTCAATTCATGCAGTGTACATATATATTCAACTTAAGGTGCAAAATATGTTTTTATGTATGTAGTTCCTTACAACATTACTGTTGATTTAAAAAGCTAGGTTGCTCTAAATGAACATAACAAACAAGTCCAATTAACCAAACATTCCAGAGAAAATGAGGATAAATAGACTAGAAAGAGATATTAAAAACTGATCACCATAGTGTTAAAAGGCATAAAAATGGAGCATTTCTTGCTAAATATCAAGGATGATTTGTCACTGCCATACAGCATGATTGAATGGATGACAGAAGAGCACTTAGTAACACAAGGAAAGCATCACACTTCAATTTGTAGCTTTGCCTGTGGAATTAAAGAAATCTTGTGGTTTTAGAGAGTTGTATGATTTGAACTTAAAATAAGACATATAGCCACATGATTTTATCAAGAAAATAGAATTTAAAAATATTTAAATATTGATTTGAAAGGCTAGAAATAATAATAATTGGACAAACTTTAATTAGAGTTCCTCCTTTTCTAAGCTTTGTCTAAATTTATTAATATTTCTTACAAGGAGAGCTAGTGACTTTTAAAGTGTAACAGAAAGTTATACTCAAAGCAAAGCAAATCACAGACTCAGCCAGTTTTTTAATGTTTTATTATAAAGGATAGGAAACAAAATCCACATTTTTTTTTCAAACCCAGATAAATAAACAGTAAATATCATGCTTTTAATTTTAAATGTGTTTAGTCTTTCACAATAGGATCTGCTAAAACGGCATTCTTAACCTGGATACCTGCAAAAATATATCTTCTGAGAATATGGTGGGTGACAGACCACATAATTTGCACATAAATGAAGACCTTTTTAAAAAAACCTACTGGAAATTGGGACAAAACATCTCTGTGAGAAAGTGCTGAGTAAAGAGTAGTTTGGTAACTTATTCAGCAGAAAACTTCAAATTAACCCTTAGTCAAGGTTATTTCAAATATATATACAAATATATACAACTACACACACACACACACACACACACAAAATCTTCCCACTCGAAACCAAACAAACAACAAATTGTCAAATTTTAATGAAAGTAGAGAACCCCATGGGGCTTTGTGATCTTTAAGAACGGATGTTTAAAAAAATCCAAGTATTTTTTTTATATCCCATAGAAATAAACTAGTAAAGGGGAAAAAAAAAAAAAAGGTGAAAAAATAAGGGGAAAAAACCCCCAAACTGTTACTTTATCATCATCATCCTTTAAAAAAGAGTCAGATATTTGCTATGCCTAATCTCAGGAACAGTTTAATGAATGAAACAAAGCAAAAAAGCAGATGAGCAAACACCTCACCACATGCAGATTTTGCATGTCATATTGGTCCCAATTTCATCCATAAGAATATTACTTTTGATTTCAGTGGGAACAGGGCAAACTTTTGCATTTCATATCTAGCAGAACTAAAATCACTGCAAGCTGCTTTCCCAAATGGACTTTATTCACATGACTAAATCACAAAGGGCTGTAAACAAAAAGCATTGTCTCTATACCCTCATAGGGCACCCAGCTACTCTGTTATTTGTTATTAAAAGAATTTTCTTTTGTGATAGTCCCACACTTCTGCAGCATTTTATTTGAACAAAATTACTTGTTAGCAACCTGTAAGCAGTCACCTAAAGTTCTTTTAATATTTATATCCTTTTGAGGCTTTTCACCCTTCGCATAGGGTCAAGACTGCCTGTACAAATTCAATGACTGTTACAGGAAATATAAACATGCTATTTACAAGTAGACAATTCTTTATTTTTTATACAGTTCTGATGAGTATTTTTTATATTTGTAGCCTAAGCACTGTGTAAAATTGGCATGCTTCTGATATTCACAAAAATGTAATAAAAAGTAAAATAATTAAGGATAAATTGCACACATGCAAGGATACTGTAAAATGAATCCATTGCTTTAAGCTATGCATTTATGTAATTTTTATATACCCTAACAGTTTGCCTTCCTGTGTACTTTTGATGGAAAAATTCCATGCAAAATCCCATATTTTCTTTAGGATAATATTTCGCATTCTTTAAACCTTTCATTAATTATTCTACATGACATTCAGACTGCCTTTAATGAAAGAGAGGAAAAACCTCAAAACACAGTTACGTTTGTTATCACACTATAAATCCTAGCTCAGGGATTATGCCAATTATCTGATTTACCTCTACAGAGCAACTGAAGAATTTATGCTTATTATCCTTATCGTTATTCATACGTTTGACTCAGTTTATTTATGAGAAACATGTCCTTAAAGGATTTAATGAAAAATAATATTCCCACAAATAATTTGACTCTGGGATTAACATAAATCCATCCACTATACAAATTCAGTTCATTTAAGAAAAACAATATTTGGAGTGGTCACCTTGAGTGCTTGAAGATGAGTTTTAGTAAAGGTGTCTCTGTAATCCGTTTTCATAGGTATAATGTTGGCATTTCACCGCTGAATAATGTTCTACTCAATAGACCATGGCTGATATGTTTCAGTTCTTCAAATTCTGATGCTGAATTTAAAAACAAAAACAAAAACAAAAACAAAATACCAAAAAGAAATCCACTGACAAGCACCAAGTTAGGGCTGAACAGGCAAATCCAGTTCTTTCAGCCTTTTCAGCCACCTTCTTCTGAACCAACCCTCCACCACTCATCAAAACATGGGGTGACTCTTGAGGAGTATCTGCAGGTTATTGAGTAATAACAAAGTGACTTGGCATCATCTCTACATGTTGCTTTCAAGAAGCTCTTCTCCTTTTACCTTCAGATTGTGATAGTGTTGCTGTTGAGGGCAGTGCCATCCTGACTTGCTCTGGGATGCATTGTTGAATGCCTTTAAAATTCCAAGGGCCGGATCATCATGGTGGTGGAGCGCAAAGAGTAGCTGGGGCCTTTGAAGTAATGCCACTTGATGCCATTGAGCTTTCCGTGGTTTTGCCCAGCTGTGTAGAACATCCCATTGAGATTGGAGGGGCCACAGGCATCAAACCACCACCCTGAAACCATTAAGACAAAAAGTTAAACTGCAACTGCACTAAGGATTTTTATTTTATATTTATGTTATAGGTTTAGCCGATTTCCAATTTCTGGCAAATAGCTAATAAATAGCCCTGGTTTGGGATGTGTGATATTTTAATATTTTCCTCTTTTTGTCTCTTTTGTGCTATTCTGTACTCATCAGTGTTATAGAATGCACACAAAAGCAATTACATCCCAACTCATTATAGTTTTATATGCAGTATGTGAAGTAAAAGCAAGAACACCAAAGAGAAATAAACTGCTTTTCATATTTAGACAGTATTGCAGTTTTCATTTAAACCCCAGAAAAAGACTATTATTTGAAAGTATATTGCATAATTTAACTTGTTATTTTGAGTATAAGCATGATTTAATTTTATTTACCAGTTCTTTTCTGTTGCTTTAACTGTGATTGTTCAACTTCTCAGGTGCTTTTGCTCCCAGCTTAGATCTTTTTAGTGATTGGATTACGAGAATGGTGTTACTGCCCTGTTATAGTAACTACAATGTTGTAGCAATAGATAATTAGCACCCAAAATAGTGTACAAGGAGACAGATAGATTCTTTCTTTATGACTTATGATAAGTTTATAAACCAGACCCAGCAAAAGAATGGAAGGACTAAGTGACAGACAAAGACAATCATAACACAGAGTGCACGAGTAGATGATGCAGCTGATTACCCAAGTGTACGTACATCTAGGTGAGAGTATGGCCCACTTCAAGCTAGGTTTAGTCATTGCATGTACAGTTTGGACCAGAACAATGTCATTCAATCCTTAATCCTAAAATTTATATTTAATCTTGAGCCTTCTAATCTTGATTTTGACAAGTACCAAATGCTCCTTATTTACCTGTGTACAGGTAGACAAAACTTCCTAGCTACCTGAGTAACTCTGATGACAAATATATTAAAACTGTTAATGATTTTCAAAGTTAGGCTTAGAAAATTGCCAACTGCCTTTTCTGCTTCAAACCCTCCCTGCTTCCTACTCATTGTGAAATCACATATATTTTATTCTACCAGAAAGTCAGGGAAAGAAATGTCTTGCCCAGATGTTTGTGATTCTAGTTCACTGCTCCAGCAGCTACATTGCAACACTGTTCTGAAAAGAGAAGTAAGACAAATTTAGAAAAAACCCCAGAACTTTGCATTAGGAGGGCAAACCATCAGTCTGGTCTACAGAATAGCCCTGTGAACAGTTGCTTTGGTATCGTTGAAGAAACAGTAAACTCAGAAGATCGGATAAAAAAGAAGTATAACAGCCCTGGAACATTTGTACGATTGCATGTAGAAAATTTAAACTTTCTAGAAGTCCAGGTTTGGTTTCAAAGTGTATGCAAAAGTAGACATCTCACCTTCAGACATGTTCAGTAAATATATGTATATACCAGCTGAGAAAATGAAGTCAGTGGTGAAAAGAAGTATGAATCTTCAATCTGTTTTAAACTGTTACTTTAAGATGAAATTAATCAGTGAAGTCTCTTGTCTCTCTCTCCAAGATATTTTCTTGTTAAGGTGAATTTTAGATTGTCAGGGGAGCTAGAGTTTTAAGAAAAACTCCAAATAACATGAAACTTGGCAACACCAAGATTACAGAACACAAACTGACAAAGATAAACTAGGTGACATGCTGACTCCACTGAAATCAGTGGGAGTTTTGCTGGATATCTTGATGGGAATAGAATTTTCTCTCCGACACCTTTCAGAGCATCTATGTAATGTAAAAGTAAGATGCTTAGTTCAGACTGAGAAAGGCAAAATTAATTCCCAGAGTGCAAAGAGCTAATATTCCCAATGTCACAAATATATTAACCTCAGAGGCTAGGAGCTCTGTTTGTCATAAAGATTTCTCTTCAGGTTTTTTTTTTTTTTTTTCATAATAAGATCTTGTGTTTTGTGAATTTTAGCACAGGTTTTATGTGTCTTTCCATCTAATATGATTGTACTGAGCATTAGTGTCATGTGTAGAGGTGAGTAAGATCATCAATATCAGGAGGTGACTTTTGCTTTTGGTAGTTAAATGCCACTTTATTTTAAAAAGATTATTTCAGCCTGCACATCACAGCATTGTAATCTCCTCAGAACCCCTTCTAAACCATTTTCAAACAGTACTGATAGTGGCAAACTGAAGTGAGTGAGTGGCTACTGAATTCTGCAGGTGTCATTGTGGAATAGAATGCAGAATTTTAAATTTTTATTGCGTTTCCCACTCTGACTTCTGGAAATAGAATTAAACTGTCAGAAACTCCTTTTAGACAATGTGCACTGTCCTAGGGAATCATCTGGTTCCATCAGTGGTTAGCATTTTATCCACCTGTAAGGAATGCATTATATGAAAGTATTTTAAACTATGGCTTATTATTACTGATGTGATATGATATTGATCATGTTTAGCCTTCAGGTCCAGTGCTCTTCTTTATATTCAGATCCATATAATTCATGTTTCTAGTCTTGTATTTCCTCAGATTTTGGAAAATATTTAGGGTTTGGTGGTTGGTTGTTTTTTTTTTTTGTTTTGTTTTGGTTTTGTTTTGTTTTGTTTTGTGTGTGTGTGTTTGTTTGTTTTTCAGAAATAACACTTCATAATGAAATCATGAGGGAAGAATTTATGACTGATAAATTCTGACAATCTCCTATTTTGGTACAGTTGGCCTCCCTTTGATTACAATGTTATACTTATGGGGGCAATAACCAAAGAAAGGGAAAGCTGTACAGCTGATGTTTTACTTTAACTAGTATAATCTTGTAGAAACTTAAGACAAAGTTAAACAGAGAAATCCTAATCCTCATTTCTCAAAGCTGGAACCCAGATGGAGCTGGATTCTGTTTATGGTGTTGGGATGAAGAGATGACAAGCTGCGTTAGTTACCATTTTATCTTAAAGGAACAGGAATAGATACATAAATGGTCTTTTTGTGGTGAAGGCTTTCAGTGATGTCTTACAAACTCTATGTAGGAAAATGGAATGAGCTGCAGAAACACATAATTTTATAAAGCATTTGTGAGGACTTTCTCAAATCTCTGATCATAGATTTCTTCTAAGTAAACACTTCTTTCAAAGTGTGTTTTAATGATCATCCTTTTTTTTTTTTTTTTCCCCTTACTATACCCTTCTTCTTAATGAGAAGGTATGGGGTTTTTTTAAGATGTTTCCTAATATTAAAGTAAAACCTTGGGCTTACTTTCTCACTGACTTTTCTTTTTCTGGTGTTTTGTTTGGTGTTTTTTTGTTTGGTTGGTTGGTTTTGTTTGTTTGTGTTTGTTTTTTGGTTTTTTTTTTTGAAAGTGAGGTGAGTTGTTTTGCTATGTTTTCTGGTGTGTATTTTTTCTCCATATGGTTATTTCTCTCCATGCTCCTGTGAAGTCCCCTGAACGGTCTTCTTTCCCTATAGGGCATCACATTATCACAAGACTTCTCAACTATGAATGGATGCCCAGTTGGTTGGAGAATGGTGCTAATAACACCAAGGTTGTGGTTTTAATTTCTGTACTGGCCATTCATTTAAGAGTTTGACTCAATGATCCTTGTGGGTCCCTTCCAACTCAGAATATTCTATGAAATCTGTGAATGGATGCTAAGGAAATGTTTTGGGGTTTTTTTCAAACACCTTGTGTATTCATAGGGAGAGAGTAATGGCAGCAGTGACTTTCTTGGTAGTGGAACATAAAACACGGGTTTCTGAAAAAGAGACCTGCAGCACTGCCATTACAGAAGACACTAAATGAAGCAGATCCAGAGCTGTGAGACAGTCTGACAAAAGGAAAGACACTCAGAAGCTAGATGTTAGCTTATTCCCTGAATTCACAGGACTTTCCTCACATGAAGAATGTTATTTTTCACTGCAAGGTAATGGCTTTCCCAAATAAGTATAAAGTCTTTTCTGAATAGCAGTAAGATTTTAACCTTGGATGTAACTTTTGGCAGCAATTTCCAGGGGATATTTGAATCAGGCAGGAGAATTGTGAAGAGTGGGAATTACAAGAAATAATAATAGAAGCAAGGTTTTAAAGTGATTAATGAAGTATTAAAGAGAAAGCTGTCAGGAGAAAGGTAAGAGAATTTTTATTGAGAAACAGAGGTAGTTTCTTCAAGTTGTGATTACAAAGTCACTAATTGCTTATCTGAACTGAGGGTCAGATCTTTTAGCCCACCTCTAATAATTTGTATATTACAAGCAGCTCTATCACTGCTGTTTGCAAAAAAATTCCCTAGGTCATAAAATATATAGTCCAGACAAAATATAACTTCAGTAATACATTGATAAGTTGCTAGAAAGTTCAGCTATACAAATAAATGGGAATCCTCATTGTAGACAACTCCTCCTTGGAGCAGTTAAAGTATGCTCACATTTTGTGGATGTGTGTGCCTCAGTCTTTAAAATTTAACAAAGGAAAATTTTTAAATTTCATGTCATCTCTTTTCATTAAGTAAATATATTTTGAATGCTTAAACCACCTATCCCATGCGGTTAAGCTCCGCTGCTCTGCTTGTACTAAATCTTTGGCCAAATATGAATGTATATTGGAATAATTTCCACAAGTTCTTGCAAAAAAATACCTAATAAAGTAGCAGTGCTCTTTTATAATGGTTTTCTGAAGTGGCAAGTATAATTTTTGCATGATGCATTCTTCTTTTTCAAAAGCAACAAAAAAAGGCTTTTGTATGCCAAAGCTAACAACTTTGTTTTTAGGCTGGTTTTATAAATTGTAATTAACCATATATGCATGTAAAATTCTTGGTTAGCAATCTGATGCTTATTAGTTCATGAGTGCACTGTAAACCCTGAAGGCATTGGGAATGGGGTAATAGTCACTCAGCTTTGATGAGAGGTTCTTAGTTGCCTTTTACGTACTAAAATATTAGGTGTCTAAACCTCACATGTTTAATGGCAGATCCTTTTTTCACACATCTCTCTATTCTCCCTCCTGAGTACAGTGAAGGTCTCCAAATGCAGTAAGATCAATACAGGTCATTCAATAAGATCGAAACTATGTTTGAATAGTACATTTGTATGGATTTATGGGATAAATTGATCCTATGAAAACCCAATATTTTTATCTAGCCTTATGTTTGACCATAAAATTTAGTGCATTTGGCAACGATGCCAATAAGAGCAATTGTTAATGCAAAGAATTTGAAATAGTCCTCGATCAGAAGACAGCAATTTATTTTTAAAAATACTTCAGTGTTTCTGATGTTCTGTACTTTAAAAAAAGTTAGATGGTAATTCTTAGGATCTGCTTGACTTTACATTGGTAATTTCTCAGCTAGAAGACTGGGTGAAGTTCTTGATGGCACTTCAAGATATTTCAAGTGACAGACTTTAAAAGAATGAACGTATGAGGAAAGATTTAAGGTTGTTTAGTCCAGAATTCAAAAGGTAGATTGCCAACAATATCAAATTAACCTTTCAAACGAATGCAAAGGAATATGCCTTCTAATGGTGGAGGATAAGACAAGATAGTTATGATAGAATCAGATAGTCAATGTGCAAAGCTTTCTTGTATTTTGTAGATAAACGCAGTAACAGATTTTATTAAGAGAATGGATATCACCGGATACCTTGAAGAAAAACAGAAAGACAAAAAAAAATAGATAGTCTGGCTTGGGCAGGGACTAAATGACCTCTGGAAGTAATTTCTAGGCCTATGTTCTTTTATTCCTTAGAGTATTGAATTGATCAGACTACCACTAAGACTTGACAGTCTGAAGATTAAATGAGAATTTAGCTGTCAGGATATAAGATGAAAAGGCATTAGCTCTTCATATCAACTGGATAATGTAGTCCTTTTTATAAGGACCATTTTATGAGGTAAAAATAACTTGAAACTTGCAGACTGGTGACTATGTTCTGATCTTCTAAATAAATCACAAGTTAGTCACTTCCTGGAGTTTTCCTAACACTGCAATCTGGTTGTCCATACTTAACCCTGATAGACACAACAATGTAGTAATGCTTTTGTTAAATGTCCTGAGTAGTCATATGTATAATGAAATATTTCTAATTTTCGAGCATAAACCAAATAATATTCCAATCACTTCTTTCTTGTATGGCAATTATATTTTCTCATACAAATGTTTGGCAATATAATTACTTGACGAATAACATGTTGTAAGTATCTTCTTTATAAAAGCAACTATATGCAAGAAACCAAAAAAACCTGTTTTTCTTCCCATGAAAGTAGATGGAAATTCAGGGGTCCAAGTTGGATACTTTAAAGTGTGCTGAGGTTGCTACTTTCAAATATTTTGTTCCAAGGAAAAGAAAAGAAAAGCTGTTGTTTTTCTAATTGCAGTGTATGGGCAGATTTCTATATTCAGCCAAGAACTTCCCTCTAAGTCATGACAAGAGCCCTCCATACCCTTCTTGCCAGAGATTCATAAAATTTGCCACCTGGAGAAAAAGTAGTGAAACAATGGACAATGATTGCATCACGTGGGAGTCATTGAGCAGTCTCTGATTTAATAGATGAGAAATCCATTGGAAAATACATTTAGATTTAATAAATACATGGGAGTCACTAACTTAGGAAGCCCCTGAGAATCAAAAGAAACTGAGAAAATACTCAAGGCAGGTATAAGCTTATTTACACTGTTCTTATGCGTGTACTGACTTCTTGCAAAGACAGGAGACTGCAGCTGGAAAGACCACTGCTTCCAGTAAAATAAAATGAAACAGAAAACAAATTTGTTTTGGTAATCTATGCTGCATTAAACCTGGTGAGATTTCTAAAATGTCTTCCTGTCTTTGTCAAACTGTTTTAGGGATCAAAAGTTTAGCCTCTCACCTGAAGCAAGATGAATACCTGTGTGAACATCTCAGACTGCAGCCAGTCCCAGACCACAAAAATTACCTTAAAACTCTTTCGCTATGAGCCAAGTTACCATAAGTCACTTTCCAGTGATTGAAAACAATTGCACAAACAATTTGAGGCTCAGCTGACTGGTGGTATCCTGGTGGAATGAATGAAATTTTGGCCCATGAACCTGATCCAGGGATGTTAAGTGTTTTACTGGAAATCTATATTAAGTGTTCTGGATATCTACTCATTGCCTCATTCTGGTGACAGTTTGATGCATTTTTAATGCTGTTTCTTGCAAAAAAAAAAAGTCATGTATGTAACTCACTGGGGTACTCTTNCCTTTGCTCAGTTTCTTGGTTTGAAATATCATTGAAGAAATCATTTGTCTTTAAAGTAAAACAAACATACTCTGTTTAAATTAACCAAGGTACAAAAAGGGAGCTAAGACTTTTAAATACCTTGAAAGTTTACAGAGGCTAAGAATCAAACCCATGCATTTTTTTTGAAGCCATTCCCTAAAATTAGCATTAAGTCAAGTAGCATAGGACGGCTCTTCAAAGGACAAGAAAGACACATACAAAAATGCTGTTGGTCCTTCTGTTTTATTCTCCAAATGTTTAATTTCTCATTCTGGGGAGGAGGGAGGAGATAAAGGAGGAGAGAGAATAATAGTTATGATATAGACCAAATAAAACTGACAACTAGTAAGATCACAGAGAGAAATGTGTGTTTTCCTTACATTTTTATTTTCAGCCTTGACTGTAACCATATCACAGCCTTGAGCTTCGGCTTATCTCAGCCTTTATTCCTGACATAAATGTATTCGGTTCACCTCATAGAGATAATAGGCTCACCCAGACTGTCAAGATAGCTAGAAACCTGCCTGCAGATTTCATATCATTCATCATTAAAGAGCTCTCTGTGATGTTGCCAAAACTAACAGAGTCTGATATCTTTTTTGAGGGAAAAAAAAAGAGGTTTTCCAAATCAGTTATCATTGCTGCTTTTCTTAATTACTCTTTGTCTGTAAAAAATAGAAATATACCCACAAAAAAAAATAAAAAATCTGATATTTAACAAGGAATGAGAGAGCAATTTCAAGACATATAGCAGAGTGTTTGAGGAGAACTCTAGCTTGATTAAAGTGTTTTTCCTATTGAAGAATTACAAATTACTCAGTGCTGTACAGCCTGTCTCCAAAGGACTATTACTCAGAGTCTTTTGCAAATGAGTAGACTCATCTATCACCAAAGACTAGTTACATCTTCTTTTACTCTGCAGCGATTTCCTATATTTGCAGTTTCCTCAATCTTTGTTAATTTTCCCCTTCTTCTTTATTCATTTAATTTGCTACCAGTATATTCTAATCTGTGGTTTTGCAGAGGATTTACAGGACTGCTGCAGCGATACATGTGAATCTGGTGGAACAGTTGTTCAACAGCAGACTGACCTTAGGAGAGCACTGACCTGCCACAGAAGTCAGGGCAGGAAAATAAACAAACCACTCTTCTCCCAGAGCTAACCGTCTGAGAGAGGAGGTATTTCCAGGCAGCTAAAATACATGAATGAGTCTGCACTTCACCACAAACACAATCACACTCAGGACCTTCTCACTAGACTCTGTCCTGCCCTGGAAGTAACACACTCTGATTTAGCATGGTCTCTAAAGAGAAAGGTCAACAGTTTCAGTTAAAAGAAACTATTGACTTATCCACTGTCGGCAGAATGCTCTGATTAGCTTCTGTTTTTTTATAGACATAAAACAGCAGTGTCTGATCACCTGTGCACTGGAAGAAGTTTCCCATGATGGCTTTTAATAAGATATCACTAGGGGAAGTTAGGGAAGTTTGAAAAATTGGCTCCTTAAAGACTTTCCCAACTGGGTCATTTCCAATTGGCAAAAGAGAATGAGGAGCTAGGCTGTGCATTTGATATAAATTTTCAGTGATGGGAACCCATCTTCTCTTAGCAGATGAGAGCTTTAGAGGCTCATATATGTCTGAATATGACCTGATCTGGAATCAATCAGAGTGCCAGTAATCACAAATAATACTAGTGTAACAGTTGGATCCAAAATACTGAAAAATTTACATGCTATGGGATTTTTTCCAGGAAAGTTAGAAATCATTGAGACACAGTCTCCAAAAAAGATCAGACGTGAAGATAAGAAAGGGCCCTTCTTGGTTGTACAGTCAATGAACCAAAGAATCACAATTTAAGCTTTCTCCTACAAGGTGATAGTCTGGAGATAAAAATGAACTTGCCCATACAGGGACTAGAGATAAGTACCATTTTCCAGAGAAAGTTCTTACTCTCGGGCTAGAGCTTTAGTTGTCTGTATGGGTGGATAACCTCAGATCTTCCTTCTCTGCACTCAAGGGAACAACTATCAGTCATATACACTTCACTTGCTGGCAATCAGATTGAGTTGGTGCTTTAAACTGTCCCAGCATACCTTGTCTGTGCACCTCCCCACCTCGACTCTCTTTCTTTCCATCTGCAGTTTGACTCAGCTCACTAAAGATACCAGTTTAAATCTTCCAGATTAAAACAGATGGTTGCAGGTCTAGTATTTCACAGGTGAGTGAATTAGTCACTACATCAACTGTGTATTTATGTATCATGCACATATAACACAGATTTAAACATTATAATTATTTCAATAACAGAATCACCCCCGAAGGGAAATGGTTAATATACTACAAGTCTAGATGCTGATTGTTTTTAAACTTTACCTTTTAGTATCTAATTTCCTACATTTTCTCTCTTCTGTTTCTGGTTGATTGTCCCACTTCTCACAAACCTCTTCCTGCCTTCTTACTTGTTAGGCTTCTTCTCTCTCATTTTTCCTTTCTTGACTAACAATTGCACTAATTTATGCTTTCCCTTTCGACATCATTGCAACAACTTCAGTGCAGAAATATTCTGGCTACATCCCTTCCCCACTGATAGGAATCTTGAGGTATTGGCACCACTACAATATATGTATAGAAAAGAGTAGAAATAATAATACTAAAAATTTTCACTCTGAACTTACACATCCATGAATAAAACTTCATCCATGGTTTCTTCAGGAAGACAGAGTAGATTCTTATCAATGTAACACATATTTTCAGAGTTGTACTCACCTCCAGTCAACATGAGAGCACATTTACACATGCAGTTGTCATTGTCAGCATCTTTTGTACTGAATTCAGCACCATGTAAGATCAGGCTACTCTGTTTTCCAGCAGTTCCACTGTGACCTTTCAAATAAAGCCTGAAACAGAAAGACAAGACAATCAGTGACGCCAAAAGAAAAAAAAAAAAAAAACAAACCAGAGAGCCAAAAAAAAAAAAAAAAAAAAAAAGAGAAGGCATCCAGATTTTTTGCCATGACAGGTTTGCCTTCAGGATTCTCTGGTGTTTTGGCTCAATCTCTTTGTTGCTTCAGGTCTAAAATGGGGACATTCAGGGTTTTTCAATGTATCTATAGTAGCACATTGTCCTTGCCCCAGAAGAGAACTGAGCTCAAGGAATCTAAACTAGAAAATGCAGCAAAGTAGGGGAAGTGAGAAACAGAGGATTGAGGAGAAATGCCCAGAGATCATACATTGACAGAATAACTGAGTACTTAAGAAGCTGGTCTCTTTACTGTGGCACAGAAACAGCACTCCCAGTTAACAGCAGTTGTGTTATTAATCCCTGGGCTCGAAAGAGGATTTTAGCAGTCTCAGAATTTTTAATTCCACCATTTACAGCACAAGCCAGCAACCCATTTCTGCCAAAGCTGTTTCTGAGTGATGAATAGAGAATAACTTAGAGTTCAAGCCACAAAAGTCTTCATAATTTGAAATGATAAATATCACATTTCTTAAGGAGCCTTGTCATCTAGTTGAAAACACAACCACGAGCTAGGAGTCTGAGCCTAGATGTCAGCAGCCCAACGTGTCAGCTGCAGGGATGTTGAATGAAGTACCTCTGTTGCAGCAAGTAAACAGGGGTTACCTGGGCACATCTGACCTGAGCTCACAATTGCAGTGACATGCATAGGAAAATGTTAAAGAGAGTGCTGAGAAGAGATGAGGAGAGGAAAGGAGAGACTAAAGACAATAGTTTCCCTTGCCTCTACATAAGAAGTTCTGTGAAGCAGACAGCACTGGGAGATAGATGCTCCCAGGGAAAACAAACAGACAAACAATTTCCTGTAAATAGCTACCTAAATCAGATATGTGATCGGTATGTTCTTGGTTTTATGTCATAAAACATTACTGGAAGAGAAAGATATCCTTTGCCATAATAGCTTCATATACAGGAAGGAAGAGACAGGATCTCAGTGGAGAAAGTTGAAGCTATAATCCTTACATGTCAGGAGCAAACTCTAGCCACTGAACCAAACAAGAGGGGAAGACACATCCCTCACCTGCCTCACTGAACTTCTGCAGTCAGGAATAAATCAGTCACAGAGGTAACTTGGAGTATGATTTTGTATATAGTGGGATAGCCTTCTCTAAAGAGAAGGTGAGAAACATCAGTTCTGTTTCTTTTAGCATTATTGAAGAGGGGAAAATATATCTTTTAAATATCAAATGTAAAATGCACAAGGAGTCATGAGAGCAAAAGCAGGACTTAAGTGTGTAAATCAGGAGAGATGTCTACTCTCTGTAATTTACAGCTGTGAGTGTTATCCCAGAAAATGCTTTCCCAACTTCTCCCACAGACACAGTGAAGAAGGAGAGCAGTTATGAGTTACTGACTGTTGCCGTCTCTTAGCTTGTTCTTGTATTTTTATCCAATTACTTTGTATGAGTAAAAAAGTAAATGCCTTTACCAGTTTCATTCATCCATTTGTTTAGTTGGAGGACAGATTCTTTGCTGCAAAGTGATCAGAGTGCTAACAGCAGGAGTAGAGAATGTCCCTAACCCATTCTAGCCTGCCATTATAGTTAAGTCATTGGCATTTTCCTGAAGTGGAGAGTCTATCCCCAAGAGAGAGATTTAAATAAAACCCAGTTCTCCCATAGAACTGTGGGGCTGGAATTCTGTGTATGAGAGCACAGGCACCATATGGCAGCTTTCCTTAATCAAGTGCATGGCTGCTGGTTTTTTGTTGCTTTAGTTTTGGTGGGGCTGTTTTTTGTCTTGCATGCATCTGTAGGTGGATATTAGGTCCAAACAAAGCCAATTGGATTAAACTTGTCATGGAAACTCATTACAGGAAAGCCTTTTCTGGATACCCAGTGAGATTACTAAGTTTACTCAAAATGCGAATGCAGAGATCCAGCACTTGACACTCCAGAGAGTGTAAGATCTACACTTGCAATCCAACTTAAACTCCACTTAATTTTCAGCAAATTTCTTCCTGTGTGTCCCTTTTCCGTCTTTAAAAATGGAGAGAGTAGATGCTAAGCATGAACATTTTAAAATTTAAAATAAAAACAAAAATTATGAAAAGAGAACTGTCAGTACTATCCTTCCAAAATAGTTACACTGCCTACCTTTTAAATGTTACCTTTCTGAGGCTGATAATTACATACCTTTGGACTTATCCCTTGGAGCAAATATCATATATAGAAAACTACACACACTTATACAAATTTTTAGATTAAATATAAATACTGTATATAATCAAATGCTTTTGGATAGCACAAAAATAGATAAGGCAAAGAGTGAGTCTCAATAAAAGAGCAGGAAAATTCTCAGTAGTTTAACAAGGAACAACCCAGGAACAGGAATCCAGGGGGGTCATTACATTATGCTATTGTCCAATAATAGTGGAAATCAATCCGTAATGACCATGATACTCTATCAAAGGGTGTTTGTTTTAGACAAGATTAATCTAAGATTTGTCTTTGCTCGTGTTCATTTCTTTGTTTCATACAAGTGAAAGGTTGGAATTGATCCCAACTTCATTCATTGTACTTTTGCCTTGTTTTGCAAGCTGTGACTATTTTTTTTGCAGAACAAAATAAACTTCCCTGAGGTTGTGTTGATGGAAAAATTACTTTGTCACATGATATCTATGATCTGATTTTAAATGGCCACAAATTCTTAATATAGGAGCAACACTGAAGCTCACAGAAGTCTCATAAAGTCAGTATAAAAAGCAAATGCTCTTTACTTAAATAAGAAAAAGTTAGCCAGACCTTTTTATTATCAACCAACACTACAAAACCCACTTAGTCCAATTAAAAAAAAATAAATTGTACAATCTAAGAAAACATAAAAAATAAAGAAATACACAATACTTGGTATTCAATGTTTTCCCCAAAGGGTTAGGTTGTTAGGATTATTTACAAGCTCTTCACTTGTTCTGATGTTTTACAAACATTCCACTCATCACAGATTTAGATCTTGCCAGTTATGTTTGACTTTCTCTCAGCACCATTTGTCTAGTAGGTCTCCAGTGACATAAAAAGGATAAAGCTTAGCTTAGCTCAGCTCTGAACTCTAGTAGGCTTATCATACTGCAGCAGTGTGCAGATGAACCACAGGGTGAAACACTAATTTTATTTCTTTGGACTTTTCTCCCTGAATTGACATAGCCCAACAGGAAAAAATAACACTACAAAGTTGGCACTACTTTACACCAAAATCAAATCTTAATTAAAACCCAAAATTGGTCCTGAAACAGTTAGTTCTTCTTGTTCTGAACTTCAGTTCAAGCCATAGGGGCCTAAATTATTCCGGCTTGAGATACCAGGCTTGCATAACACTGGGGTGTTAGGATAAGCCTATTAGCTCCCAGGTGCTGTAGATATCCTACCACTTGGACTCAGTTAATTTTTTAGTATCCTCAGATTCAGACTGGTAGAATTGAACCTTTGAAACAAACTCCAAATAATTTTCAGGACATAATTTCCTTTCCTTAGAAAAGATAGTAACTCAGGTTTGAGATCCTCTTGGAATCCTTTTTGTGATCCTCTCCTTTTTGTCAATAAGATAAAGGAAAGGAAGTTTAGAATATAAAGCAACTCATTCCAATTAAAATTCAAAAAACATTTGCAGGACTTAATTTCCAGTCTTTCCACTGGCTCACAGACAGCAAATTCTGAAAATCAAGGAAAGAAGGAGAAAGGCTGCTCAGATTTACACAATAGGCAGGAAAAGTAAATTCATGCTATTATAAACAAGAACAACTCTATCTATACACAGTGGAATGAAAAAAGAAACAGGCAATTGCTAGTACTTCATGAGTAAATAGGAGTAAAAGAAATAGTACATTTGCTTATTAAGTTTTGAGAAATTCTGCTGACATCTTTATGAAATTCTAAAATCACTATGAGGAACAGAGGAGCTGATAGCATTCATTTAGAAACCAGCAACTTTCTTGGTCCATGTACTTAAGAAGAAATAGTGCATTTTAAAAAATACTGAAACTGTTACGTCTTATCTAGCATGGAGGTTAGAAATACCCTCCGAATTTTATTCTTGTGATATTATAGCAATGGCAGCTCAGGATTTCACTTTAGAGACGGTGAGGAAAAACTCTCTTAAGGATGTTTTGGTTTTCACCATTCCTACTCTCCCTACTGACATAACTTGACTATCTGCAGTACCTTGAAACAAAAGTAAATAACAGATCCAAAACCAAATCCAGTTGCAGGGCAGCCAGAACAACCATTTCAAATTTACACTAGAAATTTCTCCTTTGGAAGTGATTAGATGATCTGGAATTCTTTTAAATATATATACAACTGTTTTCATACCGTGTTTAGAGAGTTAAACAGATAAAGATGGGATAATTCTAAATAAATTACAAAAAATCTCTTGTGTAGTTCTGCAACATGCAGCTATGAAAATTTCAACATACAGAATGAGATATAAAAAACTTCTAAGAAATGCAATAATAAATCCATGCAAAATAGTTGTGTGCTAAATCTCACTAAAAGTGTAGGAAATAATTTCTGATGCAATGTTTACATATAGAGCATGTCTTTAGAATTTCTGATTATTTTTTTTAACCAGAACTAGTGAGATGTTTGTAAGACTCCCAAAATATAATGTTAGCTTTTCCCACTAATTTCTTTTCTGTTAGTCATTAGAGTTCATCAGGCCTTTATTTAAAGCAGACCCTTAATGAAACAGCTAAGAAGTCATACACAGCTTTGTTGGTGAGTAATACTTATTTTACCTGTAAACAAATAAAAAATACACTGGTTTAATGCAAACATTAACAACCATCATTAAGAGATTTAGAGAATCATCTCAACTACCTCAGTGTGCATGATCTTGAATACATTATGAGTTACGATCCAATGTCATCATTGTCACAGTACTAAAAATTTGAGCAGAGATCTCCATGACTGGAATTCATGAAAATTATCAATGGCCTAATATTCTTAACCATTAAACAGAGAAACAGAAATATTGAAGTAGGATTTAAAAGATTCAGCATGATGAATGGAGAGGGACACCTCAAAGCTTGCCTTTGAGAAATATTGTAGAGAGATCTTTCCAAATTCCCAACTCCCTTTTGTCTCTCTCTGCAGGCTAACATATGCTTTCTCCCACTTGCTCATTCCAGATGGCAGGAGGGAATCCCAAATTTTGATCCCTCCTCAGGGGAGGACTTGTTAATTTTGACAAAAATAGTCATGGAATAAAATGGACGCATGAGGATCAGAATCCTATGCTCAGAATTTTCTTTGCTGAACCCTCTCCTCTCTGAGTTTCCTTATTTTTCCAAACTTCAATAGGAACAAAGGGCACCTACATCTCAGTCCTTCTAACCTATTTACACCTGGTGTGTGGGTACACCTACATAGATAAGTGTGGACAAATATAAGCTCACACTGTCCTCCATGTCAGGAATGGGAAAGGCATCTTTGTTTTTAAAACCCGTATAACTGCCATTATTTTGTCCTCTAGTTTGGAAATGTTTGAGACTGAGGAAGGATTCAACTTGCATTTTCCATCTAGTTCACACTTGCATCTAAAGTTTAGATAACTCCAGTGTCTGAAATGAAATCCACTCCTAAAGGTGATGAATTTGGTAGAGTTTTATGTTGTTGTTGGCTAGACTTTGCGAACGAAGATCTTGGGATAAGCCTGCGGAATGGATTTTTTAGGTGAGGCACAGTGTGCGCGGAACTGGCCCCACCCCCTTTACTCCTGAGGTTCATTTTGCCGCGTCCGAGCAGCTCGGACGGTGACAGCGAGTTCCTCCAGGATTCGAACCGGCGTCCTCAGAGGAGGAGCCAGCTCCTCAGGAGGTGACTTGCAGCATTCGGCCAACGCCCACCGCCCATTTCAGATTAACATTAAAGAAAAAAACAGCAAACAGAAAAGCAATAATGTCGGGTTGTTGAGCAATCCTGGGAGCCCACGTGGGTCAGAGCACCAGGGGAAGACCTCGCCTTTTCCTCTCTCTGCCACCAAATGACACAAACATGGCACTGCAGCCATACCTGCAACATGAGCTGGAGCAGGAGAGTTTTATGAATTATTGTGTTAGTCCAATAATTTGATTTATAATGAAATTCAGATTTAGGAGATTAAGTTCCTTTATAAACCAAACCTCAGTGGACTACAATCATCTGGGAGGACCCGGTATGAGATTATCTTCAAGATGCTCTGAAGTCTAGACATTAATTGTAATAATACTAAGTAAGAAACAAAAGGAAACAAATCTAAACCTCCTTCACACAGATAGCAGATTAATTTTAAGTTCACCTTGAGTTTTTTTTCCTCAAAAAAAATTTTTTTGCTTAATTAATTAGGAATCAAAAATAATTTTTTATCAATTAATAAAACATAATGCCTACATTAAATATTGTTAGCTCCTTATAAAGTTTCCCAATAAGTCTTTTCCTGGACTTATTGCAAAATCACAGGAAGTCTCACAATAGTAACAGTTGTCTGTGAATAACAAAAGCACCTCTGTAATAAAGACATCTTCCAAATATTTCATGATAGATAATGTGTTGTGAACAAGGGAAGAAACTCTAAATAATCACTCTAGAGAAAAACTGCTGTTGCTGAGGTTGAAACTAAAATGTCTGCCAAAATCCTGTTAAATGTGGAACTAAATAAAATGTGATAACTATCTAGGAACCCTAACCCCGGTGTTCAACCTTTCCATCATCTAATATTTCCACTGAAGGACAAAGGGAAGCATCCCTTGTGTGTTCCAGTTTTTAAAATCTGTGGAAAGACCATCTCCTTGTTGGAGATGGAGCATGAGCCACCTGTGGTAGTCAGGGAGATCCCTGTGAGTCTGAACTCTGTAGAAGGCACCATAATTGGTGGCTTTGTCCAGATTACAGCTAGATGGCCTGAAAACCCATTTGGATCTTTTTGCTTTGTTAGGAGATAAAAATTCTTCTCAAACATAACTTTTTTTTTTTTTTTTGGGGGGGGG
>VXAU01004938.1:2312300-2334182 GCA_013399695.1 Formicarius rufipectus
TTTTTGATAAAAAAATTTTTTTTACAAATATTTTTTTTTTTTTTTTTTTGGGGGGGGGGGGGGGTAGGGGGAAATATTTAGATTTCATTAAGGCGATGAATATTCTCCTTATGAAAACAAACAAAATTGAATCAAACCCCAATTTTTTTTAATCATAAATCAAGATTAACTAATAAACAAGAATGTAACACTAGATAAGATAAATAATCATTAGAAGCAAATTGAAAGCCACTCTAAAAGACAGGAAAATACTTTGGAGAAATTGAAGAAACTGAATAGGAAGGTGACAAAAAGTCAGTCACCACTACTTACAAATTTTTGAACAGTTTCTAACTCATTTAAACAAATTGTAAGAAAAATTTACCACCTGAATCACTGCCTGTCTTTGAGTGCGTGATTGATGTAACAGTACCAAAGAGAAGAAAGGGAATGTCACATTTGGTGTCTAACCATAAAAACAAGTATTAAATTTTTCCTACTCATCTTTAGTCTAGACTTGAGAAACAGTTGCTTTTTTTTTAACTTGAGAAACAGTGTACATGGTAAATTTATGGACTCTTTATTTAACTTTATTGTATTTCTAATAGAGTTTGCAACTGCAAACAGTAGGCATGACGGTTCTGCAAACTGTTGAAAACCTGAATAATGCAGTAAGTATGTCTGACAACTTGAACAGATTTTTAATTTGGTTCTTAATATTCTTGCTTCCCACACATGAAAATAATTTCCTCCCACATTTCCTTTAGAAAAGTGTAAAACAAAATGACCTCTGTATTTCTCCTCTGCTTCTCTGTAGCAATGACTCACTGCTGTAATTATTAAGTCTGACATTACTGCAGCTCCTTGCCCACTCTCCTATTGAGGCAAGTGAAATGTGCCAGCCAAGAAAATATTCATTCAATATATCCAGAGTAAGAACACATATCTTCCAATTTTAAAAATAAAATGTAGATATAAAATATAGCAATAAATAGATACAATCAGTTTTCCTTTGGAATTTTTTCAGTGCAGCCTGGCTATGGGACTACAAATGCTATATGGCAGACAAATCCTTCCCTGGGACTGCACACTGTTAACAGAAAAGCTTTGGTTTTTTTCTCTAAGAACTCATGTTAATTTTCACTTGTGTTGGAACTGTAGACCTGACATGTCAAAGGAGAAAAATATGTTCATTTTTGGACAGAGAACAAGCAAAGAAGCCAGCCATGAATAGAAAATAGCTACACATTATTACAAACTGGACATTGTATGGAATGTGCATTTATACAAATAGTACAACAAATTTGATTTTTCTATATTAAATTTGATTAATAATTGACTAAAGCACTGTAGTCATCAGGAACAAATACATGGAGTAGGGATAATTAAAAGACATCAGGGTTTACTGTCAGAGGATTTTTTCTGCCATAACACAAAAGGCCTGTTATCCTACTGTGTGCAGACAAATGGTGCTTTGTCACAGTTTACAAAGAATTTTAAAAATATGCTTATTCTGGATAGTGTACAAGCAAACATATGCTTCTGCTACTTGAAATACATGCTACAGAAGCCACGGAAACAGCCACTGTGGCAGTGTGAGCTGCAAGGTTTGCAGCTGATGTCAGTGACATAGTGGTGATGGAGAGGAAACATACGGTAAAACTGGGTTTTACTGCTAACAGGGACAGAAACATATTTAAGGCTACTATCACAATGATGTGTTGAACAGAAATAATTCCCTCTAATCTCTCACCAAGCACAGCACAGAAGAGATACATTAATCTGCTACTACCATTTTCTGTTAAAACTGTTTTTCAACACAATACTTATTAAAACAGAGTCACCCACTGATGTTTTTCTCATGGAAATCTGAAATGAAACTTTTCAGTTATTCAATATATTACCTTTTTTTTTTTTTTAATGGAAGGTAAAATCTTGCTGCAGAAAAAGATTTTTCACTCTCTCATCAGTTATATAAATGCTAAGATTTCCTGTTGCTGCAGAAACTACCATTTTTGTCCTGATTCATTGCTCTATAAAGCAATATATGTTAATTTACAAAGGACAGAGGCTGAATTAATTTCAAGCTTGAAATAACTAGAGATGATCAATGTTTTAGACAGATATATAAACACTGAACATATTCTAAATGATAACGCAAATTGTTTTGATATCACTGAAGATGGATGAGGTTCTTAAAAAATAACATACAAAATTAGAACTTATCTGAACATTTGCCCAGCACATACACAAAGCCAAGGCTAGAGAAATTTGGTGAACTTAAAATGTAACCTAAAATGAAAAAGTAATTTTCTTCCTACTCAGTTATATTTCCTTGGTTTGGCTGAAGCAAACAGTAGAAATGCCAAAATTGATTCTTAAGGGATTTTTCGGCACAGAACTACAGGGACTCTCCAGAGAAACTCATATTTTATAAGTTTTTAAGGCTAATAGAAGTAATCAGACCTTCTGTTGCTTATCTTTACTGAATTACTGAACCTTGTGATGTTCGTATATCTTTATTTAAGGATCTGTTTTACAGACATTGAAGCTAGTGGAAAAGTTCAGTGAATATTGGTTGGAAAATTGATTAATCCTCTTTGAAAATCCAGTCAAAGAGTTCCATACAACTCCAGTAAAATTTAACTTAATAACTTCTTCCAAAATATACTTGGAAGTTTCAAAAGTCTCATAAATACAGTTTGTTGAAGTCCGTGCGGATATACTGTAATAGTGGATTTCATAAATCCGTGCTTTAGTTGTACTGAGGGTGACATTAATTACCCACTGTCATCCATATGGGTTATATATTATCCTAATTAACTGTTTTAGATAAAATGGAAATGGAAAACTTCATGTATCAGCATGCTGTTTGTGCTTACTTTTGCCCTGATGGCTACTGTAGAGATACTAGAGCCTTGTTACCATGCAGTGTCAATGAAAAATACCATCTACCAGCCACAGTGCAATATTTATCATGTGGTTCATTTAATTGAAAGTAATGAATCATAAGAAAAGTTACATAAAATTTACAAATATCATAGATAGACATGTTAAAAAGTTATATGAATCTTACTGGTATAAGTTGGTGTTTGAAAATGAATGTGTTTAAAAAATACATAATTGAAGTGGTTTGGGAGGAGGGATGCCAAATTTTTGATTTGTGTTTTTTTTTGTGGGCCTTTCAGTTGCTTTTCTTTTCCCTTTGTAAAGAGTGTGGTGGAATTATGACTGAAATTAGTTATATTTGTGTTCTAAGAAGGTTAAATACCACAAGTCCATCTTTAGTGTCGAATTATATTAATTATATTAATTCAATAAAAAGACTCAATATGTTGCATGCTACTGTTTTCAATTAGAAGCATAAATCTGTGAAGATGACATTTAAGTGTGTACTTTTTGTTCCATTTACAGAGATGCAGAAGAATATGTATATATGTAGATGCCTAGTTCTTGAAGTTCCTTAGGTTTTATATTTATCTTATTTCATTTCTTTTTTTTAATTAACAAGAAATATAAGTAACTTTCAAAGGTGACATAGTGGGGGTTTTGTTTGTTTGTTTGTTGTTTTTGTTTTATTTTAGCTGGGTACTGAACACTCACTGTTTTCTTAATTGTGGAGGTTCAATAGGAGGTTTATACAGTTCTGCAGAGAACTACAGTCTACCTGAAATAAGTCACTATCCCAAGGACTCAGAATACCTTTCAAGGAAGAAATTGATGTTATAGTTTAATTGATATTGGTCCCTCCTTAGTATTAGACTACTTCTCTAAAGTTCCTTGGCCATGATAACATCTCAGGTCACAGATCAGGCAGTGAGATAACTAAGCCTTAAGCACTCCTGCCCTGCAGGAGAAATAGACCAAGAATAGTAGATAGTGCCACAAAATTCCAAGTTTTCTATGAGACCAAGTGGTAAGAATCAGACAAGTGAGGCGCAGAAAAGTAAGGGCAAAACTAACGCCGGCACTGAGATGATGTCTTGTGTAAATCAAAATGAGCCAATGTCCTTGAAATAACCTGTTTCAAAAATGTCACTGAGGCTGAAGTATCTCCTATAAGGAGTCAGTTCTTGTGATTCACTTTATGGAAATACTTGCACTTCTACACAGTGAAAATAAGATGCTGTCCTGTTCAAGACTCATGCCTCCTTCACAAAGGCTTTTATTGCTTGGAGTTGTGTGTCAAATCTAGGGCTGTTGGCTAAAACAGCAATGTTGGTTAAAACACACTAGCTAACAGAATTCCTGACTTGAAATATGAATACTGAACTTTGTTTTTATCAAATTGAATGCTGAATGAGGTGTAATGTATTCACCATTAAGAAACTATTTAAATACTGAATTGGACAAAATATCTAGATTGAATAACATTTTTCTCCTGTTTCTCCAGACACAACGGTTAATTGAAACTGTGTAAGATATCTTTCAAATATCATAGAATTATAGAAAAGTTCAGGTTAGAAAAGACCTCTAAGATCATCGAGTTCAATCATTAACCCAGCACTATCAGGTGTACCACTAAATCATGTTCCTAAGAGCCACAGCTAAACATCTATTGAATATCACCAGGGATGGTGACTCAACCACTTCCCTGGGCAGCCAGTTACAAGGCTTGACAACACTTTCCATGAATAATTTTTCCTAATATACAGTCTAATAGTCCCCTGGTGCAGCTTGTGGCCATTTTGTCATGTCACTTGTTACCTGGGAGAAGAGACCAACCCCCACCTGGCTACATCCTCTTTTCAGGTAGTTGTAGAGAGTAACAAGGTCTCCCCTGAGACTCCTTTTCTCCAGACTAAACAACCTCATGTGCCTCAGTCACTCCCCATGGGACTGGTGCTCCAGAGCATTCATCAGCTTCATTTCCATTCACTGGATATGCTGTAGCAATCTGTGGGATTTTTGTTGGTTTGTTTTGGTTTTTTCTTCTCGTGAGGAGTTTGAACGTAAGGAAATGAGCCAAAACTGATAAAAGTGGAAATAGCCTGCAATTAATATTTCATCAGTTTGGCGTGATTATTTATACTTTATTCTGTGCTATCAGTGCAATCTTCTTTTACAATTGTGCTCCTTTGGGCATTTGCATATTCTGGTTTTTAATTTGTTCCCAGTGTTAATGACCTAATGACCCTATCAAACCTTACTACGGCATTGCTATAATGTGAATGGAATGGAATGAGTTTGCAGCTGCCAACAGACTACAATTTAAAGATATAGCTTAATGAATAACATATTAAAATAAATATTTTGGGTTCTGCATGAGATTTTCAAGATTTATGTTGTGATTCATGTCAAGAGATGTGTGCTTTCCACTGCACGAATTCCAGAGGAAAATGCAGGGATGTTTTGGGGGATATTATTTTCAAAGCAAAATATTAATCAGGATTTTCATTAACTTACCTATGTTGGAACCTGTTCAGTACTGATGAATAAGCCAGTTTACAGTTTATGAATTTCTAGTAATTAGATGCAAGGGTTTTATCTGGTGGCTGTGAACTCAGACTCATGACATCAGTAAACAGCAAGGCATATTGAGGAATCACTTTGTGGAGATGACAGGAGATGAAATAATTTTTGAAATTGGAATCAATATAAGGTAGTACTAATGACAATGTAATTGTCATGATCTCTTTCTGACCCTAATATTTTCAAATATTTTTTACAGCTTGATGTCATCTAGAAGAGTGTGGAATCATAATGAAACAAGAGTGATTTGATCCTTGGTGAGAGCTCTGGTGGCCCTGCCTCAATGAAGTACTTATTATGTGCTTAAAATAAATAAAATTGCCTAAGTACATTGCTGAATGATGACCTAAGTATGATTTAAAAATTTAAAAAATAGAGGAGGGGAAAGAGAAGAAGAGAAAGGTGGGGAAGAGAAAGCCAAGGCTTCTCTTAATCATATAGTATCATTCACATCAGCAATATTAGTTTTTTTTCATTAAAGGTTTATGATATTGAAAACAGGTTATAGAGCAAAAGTACTTATATACATAAGTATGTCCCACCTTTAGCCTGAATAATATGCAATAGGTCTGGCTCAATCACTTTAGTATTTAGTGGCTGTATTTTACACATGCTACATTCATCCTCTGCCCTTTATCTCCATTTTTACACAAAGGTTAAGCTTTCATTATAAGGGCAAGTATCTAGGAAAAGGTAACAAACTTTGTAAGTGACTGATGCACAGAGAGTTTCTGTGAAATGTTTACAGCTGTTTGAAAAATAAATATTGGCTCCACTGTTTGCTTGGTTTTCTTAATGCAAAACTGAGTTTAAAAAATGCCAAAATGAATTATGTGGCACTAAGACCTTGGTAGAAAAATATAAACAGACTATTAAAACATATTTCAACTCCCTTGGCGTCATTTGTGGCTGATAAACAGTCATATATGAGTGAAAGGTTCACTGACTGTCACCCATTTATGATCCAAGTTCTTTGCTGGTGCCACACTGACCAGGCTAACAGGGATCAGCATGTTTTACATGCTTTTCCCCCCAATAAGAACCCAGGTCATGACCTCATAAGAGCTGTGATTCGCAATAATGACTTCTTTGCTTCAAATGACATGGAGATTGGTGCAAAGGGGTTTTACTTCAGTGCAATTCAATTATAATGCTGAATAAAAGAAAACAAAACATAAACAGTGCACATGCACTTGGTTCAAGTGTAGTGAGATGTTCCAGCACTGACTTAAAACTGAAAACATTTCAGCCTCTAGGATCTGATGGAACAGCAAACTAGAGACCAAATTCTGTATGCTATCAGGAACTTGTTTTACTTTTTCTAATTAGGTTTCCATTGTTAATGAGTACCTCCTTCTTGCAGAATTTGCAGACCAACCAAACAATAAAAACTATACCGCATCATAATAATTCTGTGCTCTCATGTTCAAAGTTGTTATCTGTTTGTAGGTTTATGTAAATTAGTAGCTCTTTAGTCATGGTGTATACCTCTGCTTTGTGTTGTAACTCCTCTGCTGCATCACTGTTGTGAACCAAGTAATGAATAATATAACTTTTTATTGTCGTTACTTTAGAGACTGAAAGTTGCCATTTAACAGAAAACAAACAAACAAACAAAAACAAACAAAACCCACAAAAACACAAACAAACAAAAAAAACAAACAAAAACCAAACAAACAAATCCAAAAAGGGAACACAAAACTAAAACAACTATAAATTCTTAAAGACCAATGGAATGAATGACTATGGAAACATCTGGGATCATCTGTTTGCCAAATTCTCTTAAGGTCCCACAGGTAAACTTTACTTTTTGATTCAGGAAAGAAGTAAACACTCAGAAAATATCACAGCACTTTGCTGGTATTATCCTGAAAATACAGTGAATCAGTGCAAAAAACGTTCTCAGGATCAGGCTCTAGAAATCTTGCCAATAGAGCTGTTAATGATAAAAGGAGGGGGAAAATGCCCTGGGGCTGGTTGGCTGGGATGTTGGTAACAGACTTCAGAGACTTTTAACCGTGTACATACTTGATTAAATAAGGATCACTCTAAGAATTTCTGCATGTGTTTTTCAGGCAGATGAAAGCTTACTCTGTCAGTTCTCTGAGCAGACATGAGCTCATTCTGCCCACACTCTATCCTGGCTGGAAGCTGTACTGTCACAATAAGCACGACACTGAACCTACTCAAGGGCAGGATACATTAGCTTGGGCTCAACTGACAGGTCTACCAAGCTTCTGTTTAGCTCAGAGAGAAACAGCAGCTATGGGGCACAGGCAGCACACATCTCTTTGTTACAAACTGTACAGAGAGAGCCTACCAGTTCCATACTTCTTTATTCCCACATTGTGGAGCATTTTAAGATTCAATTTTTGGCTCATAGTGAAAACTGTGGACATTTCAGAAAACTCTACAAGCACAATTTTTATTTTTTATTTTTTTTTAATCTGGAAATATTTTCACTCATGCTAAATAAATTCATCATAATCTTGTAAACAGTGATATAAATTCACTCTGATAAAGATCTTGGTCACCCACAGGAAGAATATAATTTTCCTATCTGAAATCAGAGTCACATGTCATTCTTTCTATCCAAATTTCGGTCTTTTCTGGACTGGCATTTGTAAGTGTCAGTTACTTCATATTTGATCAAGGTTATGACATGAATAATGTCCAGGTTAAATATTTTGAGCTGGACATGAGTTTGGATCCTGAAAACGTACTCCAATGATCCAAGTCTCACAGATCGTAGTGAAGAGAATGATACAATCAGGGAATCTGCATTAAAGAAACTATTCCAATGCAAAAATATTTTGTAATTTTGAATTTTACTGAGAATTTTTTCCCTCTCATTCTGCATTCTACCTTTGCCTTAGTCTTTTGGTTTGCACCCTTAGACTTATAGATATACTGTAATCCTAAATTGTCAGCATGTAAGTGAAGAGAAAACATTAACAAAACTCTTAATGTTTACACTGTGATGCTAAATCTGTTACTTTTGTCTGTATGTTCTCCACATAATATTTTTGACATAAAAAAAATTCCTCATGGATGGAAAACATCCAGAAGTGTTCCAGCTTCATAAGATCTTTTTATTCAGGAACACCTTCATGTCAAAGTCCAATGGAGATAAAGAAACAATGTTAACTGGATTCTATGCTAAAGTCTACAGTAATACAAACATCAGTAGGTTTAAGGTCTCTGTAAACGATTTGACAGAAGTTAAGGAAACAGCTCTTCTTCGTAAGAAGAGTTGGTAAAAGTGGGAGCTCTTACCTTGGGAGAGTGTAGTCCCTTCAGAATAGGATTATAAAAATTTCTTTAAAATACTTCTTTGACATTATTAATGCAAATATAGAGGCAGTATAAAGCAACGGAGGCTTAAAAGCGAGCAATGCTGTGCAAGAAGAACAATAATGCAGATTAAAGAAAATAAAAGCCAAGATGAGAGCAGTTATTTCAAACTGAAGAAGCAAAAATTGGCCAATATCTTATTAAAGTCTGTGTAGCTTTCTCTTTGGTGCCACAGCATACTCTCTCTGTCCCTTTTAACTGGGGCATAAGTGATGAAATCGCCACTGAGCTACAACATGTAACAAGTAAGATCACTTCCAAGTTTTCATAATTTTTCTGCTAATACTTACATGCATTAAAGAGTTCTCTCAGACTCGTGTGCCTGTGCAGTAGTCCTCAGCAAGGATTTCACTGCCCTGTTCTGGCTTGGAAATATATTATTCTTACATAAATAAACTAATTCTTTTTTTTCTGTGGAGATCCTCCCTAGGTGGTAAGTGGATGAGCTACTAGTGGTTGTTACTCTTTATGTGACAATTTACTGATCTGAATGACTACGCATCTTGCAGGAGTTGTGGGGTTTATTGACTCAGCAACACAAAGGTTTAAAATCACAAACCTTCCTTCACAACAATGCCATAACCAGTGACATGTGCCCTGTTGCAAAAAAAAAAAAATGTTCAAGATTCACTGAGCCTCAAAGGGAGCACAAATATAAGTCTGTAGCAGTAAAGAACTCACTACTTCATAACATATTTGCATCATTTAATAAAACCCTATTTTATTCAAAATGAGATGTGGAGCAGGGAGCATAATCTTAGAAATCCCTCTTCCACCTCTTTGGCAAGTGACGTGGTACCTACTCATTCACTAAACAATGAATTCTTCCTGTCACAGCTTCACTGACGAGCTTGTCCCCTGGAGCACGGATTGCTGCTTTCGCCTGGGAAGCAATGACTGTGGTCTGGATACCCTCTGGGAAATGATTGCATTAACCCTGGGTCTTTAAGTTCTTTTCCAAGTAAGACAAGACATTGTCTTCTACCTTCAGGCTGTGGGCTGTGAATTGTCAGTGGATATAAATGGATGCCTTGCTATTTTCAGAATTTCCTACTGCTTAACTCTAGGCTGCTCTGTGCTCTGCATGTTGCCTGATTTGGCTTCTGTCTAAGGAGCTTATCTCTTCCCAGGCATGCACAGAGAATCGAGTGTCTCAGATAGAGTCCTACAGTCTGTTCCTAAGGCTCAACAGCTTTAATGTCAGCACTGAAAATCTTTATCTCACCTACCTGTAGGAAAACATGTCTGCCTTGTGATTAATCACTTAAATTCATTAAATCCAGGATGATGTTTTTACAAATTACTTTTTTCATTGCTTCAAGTAATCAGTAGAATGAATTGAAGTTTATTTTATTGTAGATAAGTTTTATGGGAAGATACTTTTGTTCTTGCTCACGTATTTTCCTTTTTTTAAAAAAAAAAATCTAGGAGTCTGGAGCCGGAGATAATGACATGCCCACTATGTTCCATAGTGATAACTGTGATGGCACATGTTGGAAAACAAACTTCTCTCAATGCATGTGGTTGAAAAGCCTTAAAATGCCTAAGGAAAGAAAAGTTTCTAGAGGCATAAGAGCACAGGCAAATTTTATTATCGAAAGCTTCTTAGCAATAGCATATGAAAAAACTTCTGGAAGATGGTTTCTGCTGGGAAATGAAACTGAATATATGGAGAAGAATTATCCAGTTTTGATGAAGGAAATATATCAATTTGGAGAAGGTAACTGAAAATTAACAAGGTGAGGGAAAAGGATAGAGAAAATGAAGACTGAAGATGTCAACAATTTGAAGACATCTTGAAAGATCTGACAATGAAAATAGATAACCTTTTATTGATGAATAAGAAGATACACAAAAATGGTTAGGCCACTGTTCCACCAGATAAATTCTGAGTATGACTTTGAGGCTTTGCTTTCATCCTTGAAAACAAGGCTGCTGTACAACCAACAGTGCACTTCTTGCAAAGTTTGTGCTTTTCTAAACTCTGAAGAATTTCCTGTTTGTGGAACACCTCTATTGATTTCCCTCCATATCCTAGATACTGGTACTTAAGGAGTTCTAACATTATTTGTGACCAAAATAAAATATTTTTAAATAGATATTGTTTGATAAATTTTAGTATTTCTGAGCTGACCTTGCATATATGAATCATTTACAGTATTATCATAACATAATAAAATCATAGAACCAGAGAACAGTTTGTGTTGAAAGGGACCTTTAAAAGGCCATCTAATCCAAGCCCCTCCTAGACAGTTGAGGAACTTGAATCAGGTTGCTCAGAGCACTGACCCACCCGACCCTGAATGTTTCTGGGGATGTGGCATCTACTACCACATTGAGCAATCTGTTCTGGTATTTCACCATCCTCATTGCAAAAAAATTCTTCCTTATACCTAAATCCACATTCTTGGATTTAAAATCTGTATCTCATGCCCTATGGCATCATGCCCTGCTATAAACTCTGTCCCCAGCTTTCTTATAAGTACTTTCCCTTTGTTGCCTCGGTGTCTGATTCTTACCCATAAGCTTTCAGCTTGTTTATGGCTGTTCTTCAGAAACAACTCTTCACAGTCTATCCATTTATTGATGGAGAGGGCAATGCCTCCAGCTCTCTTTCCTTGCCTGCCCCATCTGAACAACCTGTAGTCACTGACAGCCACATTCTAGTCAGGGCATTCATCCCACCAAGTTTCAGGAACAGCAAGCAGTTCTTAGCTTTCTAGCAGCATGGTGGCTTCCAACTCCTCCTATGTACTCACCATGCTGTGGGGATTGGTGTAGAGGCTGTCAACTGTGCTATGTTCTTAGAGGAATAACCCTTAATTCTTTCAGGTATTTCACTGGTGTTTCTCTCTTGGCTCCTGTTTACCTCAGGAGCCCCAAACTCCCCATGGTAAGACTTCACTGTACTACAGTGCAGCCAGCATGTCTCACTGAATTTTCATTGTATCCCATAGCAAAGAAGAAAACCTCTGTTCCTGCTTCAGGCTAGTCACGGCTATCGAATACTGAACCAGAAGTGAATTTTATGTAGTTAGAGGTGGGAAATGATTAGCTGTGGATGGATAGTATATGTAGGGATTTATGTGGATTGAGCTAAATCTTTTTATTCATAAATTCCATAAGTATATTTACATCAACTTTCAGTCAGAGAAATTGTTATATTTTATTTTTGCTTACATTTGGAGATAGTGCATGGACTGCCAGTGAGTTTTAGTCACTGATATAATATAGCAACGTTGGCCTCAGTCCAGAAAGACCTCTAGTTAATGGGCATTGGACTGAATCCTTGCACTTCTAGTATTTAGACTTCATGGATTATTATAGTGTTGTTAAACAAAATATCATTCTTTCAGTGTGATATTTATATATACATAGAGATACTAAATTATTTTTCCATATTGTTCATTTAGTACCATTGTTTGGTGAAAAACACAAAACGTATTTTCAAATCATAAAAAGTATGCATACCACAGTCATCATTCTGTCTGTTGGTAGGATTTTACATGGACCTTTCTTCCAAAATAGACTTGAAAGTAGAATTTTAAGCTTCCAAAGAAAAGTGAATTACTATGGACTTAAATTTTTGTACCATGTCTATGTTTTTAATTATTGTCTAGTTTTCATATTTGTCAAGAAAAGTATTGGAGTCTGGTAACAGGACTGGGTCACAAGAGGACCTGTGTTTACTTTTTTGCTTTATTACAGATTTCCTATGTGTCCCTCAGTGCACTTTTTCTCCACCCATTTGAGAATAGACCCTTTGAAGGTTTACTGTGATACAAATAAGTCAAGCAGATGACTAAAAAACTTACAAGTTCAGGATGATTCCCTGTTTTAACTAAAAAACTCAAGTTATGCAAGAAGAAAATATGTTATTTACAGGAAATATATCACTGAAAAGCCAGGTTAACCACAGCAATATTTAAAAAAGAGATTTGGTACACCAAGGAAGTCACAATGTCCTGTTTATGTCCTGCTTCTGAAACAGCGGTACTATGTGGAATATGCTTTTTAATTAAAGAAACATAAAACCAGCTGTCTTCATAATAGTTGTACTCTGAAATAATACTTTCTTTACTGTCCATTGCAGCATTTCATTACTGCAATTTAAAAGACTGAGTATATAAATATTATTTTTTCTCTATTTTGGAGAAATATAAGTGAGGGGTTTTTTTGCAATAAATTGCGTCATTAGTTCAACAACGGTAATCAAATTACTCAATAGCCTCCACATTAAAAAAAAAAATCAAATATTAACAGTACATCAACACTTCTGACACCAGATTAGACTTCCTACCTAATCTACCTAAGAAAAAAGAGCAAAATAATACTATTGTTGAAAATAAATATACAAATTTTTAATCAAACAAAAGCTAAAAGTCCAATATTACACTCAGAGAAGTAAAAAGTCTCTGCTGCCAAGTCCCATAAATTTTGACAATTGTTAGTTTACATTGAACAACTGATTTGGTTTCCCAAAGCAAAGCCTGGAGAGGCGCAGCATTTTTGAGAGCTTGGAACTGTGCTACCTAGATTTGTAGGAATCACAAGATCATGTTGGTAGCTTGAAATTATTTAAATAATTTCAACTACTATCTCTCCTGTTTGCAATAAATTTAATTGTTGCCTCTGAGGACTCATACACCTGATTCTTCTCTACATATGTATTCTCCTGTAAACTTGCCTATTGTGTGTTCTGCTAATAATGTATCTGTGCTCTCTTCACTTTCTCATAAAATTTTGTAATCACGTTCTCATGCTGGTTCTGATATAAAGTCCATCCTCCTTAATTTTAACTATCAAAGGTTACCCACCACCTTAAGTCCATGATTCACTCACAGATGAAGTTTAAGTTAGGATGTTCTCTGTCCATCATCACTTTTCACCTATACCTACAGCAATAACAAAGTCTTGCTTAGTTGAGCAGCACAGTCTCATAATTTAATCATATTTCTCTATGGATAGAAGGTTAGTGGGTCATTTAGTCATCAAAGATTGACTAAATACCAAAATATATTGTCACAAGGAGGTGGGTACCTATTTAATCTACCTAAGGGTTCTGAGTTACAGATAGCCAATTAAAAATTCTAAGTCCACCATTCCCCATCCCATGCTATGCTTGGAAGTGTTTCTCCTGTATCATGACTAGCAAAACCGGATGTATGTGCAGGATAAAATTACTACTGTTCAAAATTCAGCATTAGTATATCTGTTTTCATTAACTAATGTGTAGGACTATGAACTGTAGTGCCTGAAATCCCAACACATGGTTACTCTTCCTGTTTAATTCTGGAGGGTCTGAGGACACAGATCAGAGCATCATTGTGCCACAACTGTACAGCTCCTAAGAACATCTAACAATGTCAACAGACTATCAGGAGAAGGCTAGGCAGAGTCTACACAGGAAAAGTGAAGAGGTTTTTTGTCTTCTGGGATTCTCTTTCAACTCATGTTTTCATAGCACTATGGATAATTCTTAAATTAAGAAACACTGCACTATATGGGAGATCTGTAATACCTGGCTCTTCTTACTCTATGGAGATTTTACTCGCCACAATGTAAGATTGCAGAGAGACTGACAGAGATATTTTCATTGTATTTACAAACAGTCTCTGTGTAATCATCTTGTGCACATAAGAAAACTAACGATGTTCTAAAAGAAACAAATCACTTAGATACTGTTATTGAAGCTTTCACATGTGGTGCAAAATTGATTTTCCTGTTCTAGTTATCATTATACATTTACTGCTTCAGCATCCACCTTCTCATCTCAACCTTCCTAGTCATCATCTGGGATAAATAGAGTTTATTCTGCATTCCCAGCAAACCTTTTGGAGCTGTCTCATTTTGAAAGAGAAACAAGTATATTTGAACCTACATATGTTCAACATTACTCTTGCTAATCATAGATTGTGTAGGCTAATAAAAAGTAGTAAAGAGAATACAAACAACCCAGACTAAAAACAGAACCCTTCTGAAATCACCAACTGGGAGTTATCCAGACTGAATTGAACTTTGAGTAATGTTGGGTCTGGATTTTGGAAAAACACTGTGAAAATTATTTTCCATATTTTCTCAAGAAAATTTTATCTCTTCATGGCATTCATTTTTTTTAAATTTTCTGTGTTCAAATATGAGACCTCGAACCTTATGGTTTTTTCATGTCTTCCAAATGTACAAGGTACTGCCATAGTACAAAGATGTCCCACTTCTTAAGCTTTATCTTTCATTTCAATTCTCTTTCACTGTTTCAGATTTCCTTGATCCACTGCCCAGACCAGAAATTTGTCTCTTTACTGATTATTATTACTTAGTGAGCTTGTATTACTTGAAACTAATGTGTATCTAGCCATCTTACAGTTACTTATTTTTGCTAACAGAAACAAGATTTAATGTGGGTCATTATAAGAAAATACTTAAAAGCTTCCAAAATAGGAGGCAAGTAGTTTGTTTGACAAAATTATTTCAAATAACATCAACTAAAGTTTTGAAAAAGTATGTAGTTCTCTGTTTGAGGTATTGAAAGCAAACATGGCAGATGCCTGACAATTGTGAAGGAAAGGCTTTGAAGGCAAGAGTTTGGGAACTGTGGTTTTCAACTTCAGAGGAATCATTTAAATCCTTAATGGCAGCTCCTCTGATAAAGGGAAAACAGCATTCTCTGAAGGATGGCCAGCTGTTTAGGACTCAATAATCAGGTTTTTATTCAGCCAGCTTTCTGGAGTTGCTTCTATCACAGACACTGATGCTGGCAAGCAAAATAAGGGAGTTTTATGTCAAAGGGTGCATTCTTGTAATAATGGATACACGTTCTTTGTGCAGGAGCTAAACACTTTCGATTGCTTCTAAATGTAGTTTTTGCACTTCTACACCAGGCAGTACTTCCCCCTGGGAAGCCCCAGAGGAGACTGACATTACTTTGTGTCCAACCTGGGCAGAGCCCTGTCAGCAGAAAGAACAAATTGCTCTCACTTCCACTTCTCTGGGGGCTTGGGAGGAGGGAGGCAATCAGCGTTTATGAGAATCATGTTACTTGAATTTAAAAGTCTGAATACCAACCTAGTTTGGTATTCAGATGATATTTCACATGCTATGACTGGAATGTTTGACTTTACAATATATTTGTTTCTCTCCTGAATATTATGCTAACTGGATGTGCTGTAATACATAATTTGAGATATATTTCTGGGTTTTGTTTTCTTTTTCTAGCATTGTACTGTCTGTTCAGATGAAGCAATTATTAAAAATAATAATAATAAAAAAAAATCAGCTACTTAGGTCATCCAGACTTCCTGTCATTCTTTCTTTTTTTTTTCTTTTTTTTTTTTAATTTATTTTTTCATTTTTAAAATAAACTGGTTTAAGTTTCCTACATTTTTATCTTTAAACAAAGCGGGGTAGAAAATATTACTGAGAAAATTTTGTATTTTATTCTCTCACAATAGGATACAGTATTCTGTTTTTCCACCTTATTTACAGTGAGTTTTCAGTCTGGAAATAGCAGAGTTTAATAGCATTTTTGGTATTTTATTCCCATGTTGGTTGGTTCAGTTTTATGCTTCTGAGGTAGAAATCCTTCAGGCTGTAATGGTGAATACAAATATTTTTTTATTCAATCAATTTTGAGTTCTAATGGTAAAAGTTATACAATTTTTAGCAGCTCTACCAGCCAACATGATCCCTTGGTCGCAGGTTAATTCTATCCTTCCATTACTGAGAAATCTTATTACGATTTTATTCTTACCCTTTTTCTTCACTTTCTATGAAAATCAGTATCATATTATTGTCCTGTCTCATATTTAACAACTGAACAATGAACAATATTTATCACTCAGCAGAGTCAAAAATTTCAATAGATTCTTACCTGTAATTCTGTTTTTCATTTCCTATGTGAAATCTGTCATACTGTGAATATGCCCGGTTTCCTTCCCAGTCCATTAATTCAATTCTTAGAGAATATTGCCTCTGACTTGTTATTGCAAAGATAAATTCATTTCCCAGCCAATGTTCACCTGATGGGCTACCAAAACCCTAGAAAAAAAGTTGGCAAAATAACTAGATGTAATTATTGTAATTGGTAGAACCTTTATACAGTAATAAAACCACCATTGTACTTTACCTATAGATTCTAATTACTGGTCATAACTTCCTGTGCTCCAGTTTGTCTGTCTCTAAAATGACTCATCTTATGTGTAAGATGTAGGAGTGTCATGCAGTTCAACTGATATTTGAAAGGCTAATTGAGGTTATCACTTGAAAATAATTTTACAGTTACATGATATTAATGGTATGATGTTGTATTTGCACATCTGTCAGTGTGAATACTGAACACAGTCATATTCTGTAATACATTTCATATGGTGTTAAATCTAGTTATCATTAAGAAAATCAAACAGAATTCTTCTGTACATTATAGAAGTTTAAAGACTTAAAATTAGCTTAGATTATATGCTGAATACAAGCTAGTATGGATGATAGCTCACCTTAATCTTTAAAGAAAAATAGACAATACCTTTCCCATCAAGTGTCTGACACAAATAAAGGAGGGAGTTTTTCCTTCTGCTGTTTCCATGGGAAATTATATTAGAAAGTACTTTATTCCGGAGTAATTTTTGTTTTCACTGCCCTACCTAAACAAATATTTGGTAACTCACTGATACTAGAAGCTCAGAAGAACATGTCACATTTGGTTGTGCTAAATCAAACCTCTATAAAACCTATGTACACCTGACATACCCTTCTGTAGTTATCACTGTTTTCTATATGTTCCTTGATTGGTTCCATCTTCTTGCCTTGTCTTTCTACCCTATGACTGTCACATTTGGTGTTAATATATCAGTCAAAATAGGTTTCTTTGCATTCTACATGGATTTTGTTCACAGAAGATTATGATGATGATGATGATGATGATGATGATGATTATCCTTTCTTTAAAAGAAGATTTTCAGGAAATTATCTCTCCCTTTTTCCCACTGTTGGAAAGCTGAAAGGGATTCCCCTTTGAATTGTGGCTCTGTTGAATTATGTATGCCTTATCTTATTTGGATTATAGTCTATTCAGGATATAATACATCTGGTTTTTTTAACATTATGTGTTCCCATATGAATTCTGCAGGGACTCCAGATACCATGTATAATTTCTCAAACAATATTTTTTATTCTTCACATTTATACTACCATCTCCCTTTTCATACCTGCTATTACACTAAGATGAAATCTATCACTAGGTGGTTTGCCCTCCTAAGCAAAGAAAATTAAGGTGCAGCAACAGGGAACAGAAGGAAAAATAAAACAAACAAATTAAAAAAAAAATCTGAGGAAAGCCACCACATTAGTTATGAAGAACTGAATCATACTATAAGGGGCTACAGTGCTGAAACTCAGATCAGAAATGCAACCAAGTAAGTACGTGGGATATAAAACATAGGTCTGAAGGAAGAATGTTCCTAAGTATAAGTAGACTACTTTATTAAACACCTAATATAGCTGGAAATAAATAAACAAACAAACAGGCACTCAAAGTTTTCATAGATCTAAACCAGAGAGTAGTAAGTTTCTGTAAGCACAGAGTTGGCAACAATTTCTTCAGGTATATTTTATTATGCCAAACTCAACTATTTCCAAGCTGTATTTAGTCTGCCGTTTACTGCCTATGTTTCAGAACTGAAGAAAGACTTGCATGGTTTTTTTCTAGATACTTTGGCTGGCTTAATAAATAAGGTCTCCTTATCTTACTTACACTGTCTCTACTACAAGAACACTACTACTTTGATGGGATATGTAAGCTTTTGTGTGCAGAAAAGAATGACATAATATTAGCCAAAATTTCCCAACATGAAGGCAGGCAAAGAAAGTAGTCATGCCTGGTTCTTTTGATTTACCTTCAAGATCTTTAGCATTCAAAGTATGTTTCAGAACTTTATCTTCAAATACAAATTATTTTTTCTTTTCTCAGCCAGAAAAATTCTTTTGTGCGCTACTTTTTGAACACTTTTGAGGTGAGATTAAAAAGTCACACAAACTTGAAGTTTAGCAGGGTCTCAGGAAAACTGGTGTCTGTGATGAGTGGCTGCTGGGATAAAGTCTGAAGCAGTTGCCTATTCCAATTGCCTATAAGCAGATGCAGAGTAGCCAGCCAAGTGCAGATGCTGAGCATGTATTGCCTCTGAGGATCCTCAGACATCTGGGAGAGATTTGAGGGATATAAAAGGGGAACTCAAACTTTTGCCACAGAGAATCTTAGAAAATAATAGGGATTCAGGAGATTATTAGTAATAAGAATGGGAGTTCTAAGTGGGACACAGGACAAAAATCCACAGAAAAGCAGAAGTCATTAATTTTCCTGTTCATGAGAGAATTCAGTAATTGATCACTAATTAAATTCAGTAATGAAAACTAAACATTGTAGTTTATACTATACCATTTAGGTTTATACTGCTGCTCAGAAGTGTAGGGCCTCAAGTGATAAGATGCCCACAGCCTGGCCTATTACAATGCCTGTCGTCTTCTGTAGACACCAAGTTTTGTTTTGAGAATGCCTTAGGGCACAGAGTTAAATCTTAAAACTTAACATTAGGTGTCACCTGCTGCAGACCCATAGCTGTCATTAAATGTGTTTGCTCCCCAGTACACAAATACACTCTCAATACACTCATTGGTTTTTGCATTCATATTGTTACAGAAAATGCCTCCAGAGTTATTTGTGTTAAAATTTTGTGCCTAAACTCAAGAAGTACGTGACGTGATCCAAGTCATCCTCAGCTATCAATCCACTAGGAAAAGGAACATCTGCATTTCATGAATATGTTTGCAGTTAACTACATTTTAAGTCCCTCTGAAACCCAGTGGGTCACAAGCACTGTTCCAAAATTGCATTTTCAATTACTGAAAGACACTATTTTGCCATTATCTTTCTACGTTTGGTTCATTATACCTTTCCAAATAGAGAGATTAAGTCTTTAAACTTTACATTTTGTTCCAAAAATACTTTATTTTCCTTTTCCCTAGAAATCTGCATAACATTTTGGCATGACTGGCAAATCGGAAGCTTTAAGTTCCCAAAAGAGTGCTTAATGTAATAGGGAAAGGCCAGAAATTTCCAAAAGTTCTTAGAATTTTCTTTAATTTTCCTCACTAGCAGTCTATGGAAGTTGGGAGAATACAGTAGAGCAGTACACTTGCATCACTGTAATATGCTTTTTTAACTGTCTACTATTAGTCACAACCAGAATATACAAATCTTTGTACTGACCTAACATAGATTGTTATAATGTTTCATTTTATTCTTCACAAACTGAAAACATTTACATTTCTGCTGCTGAAGATTGCATTAAGATCATATGTCGGCAAAGATTGATCTGAAATAAGGCATAAATCACAAACAATTAGTAATTTTTGTTTTTATCCAGGCTTTGTCATTGAGGAATAATAAGGTGATATTTTGTACTACATTTAGATTAGATTGTTTTTGTAGATGTGATAAGATTTGTTTTCTAGCAAAAAAAAAACTTATTACAGAACTTTATTGACAATTTTAAACTCATTTATGTGGTAGGATGAAGCAAAGGTGTTTTCTGGTTCTTTATATAGTAAATTCTGTCAACTCTGACTTTGCACCCAAGTGCCATGCAAAAAAAAAAAAAANTCTTTTGTATGGATTAAAGTGCTTCAAACCAGGAATCAAAGACAAAAACTCATGACTATACAGTATTTACTCTAGATGTCATCAGCTTATTTTCAATTGCATGGTGATTACAAGAATCAAAACTTCTAAAGCAGTCATGAAAAAATAAAGAAATAGAATTCAATAATGGTTTAAAAAATGTCCTTACAAAGTTGATACTTACTCAAAAATAACAAGTTGAGTGCAAAAGAGTTTTATTAGTTTTGGCAAAATCTGTGAGGGTATTCTGCTTGAATCATGTTGCTCCAGATTCATTAAAAAACTAACTCTCTTTATTTTGCCTGATGAGGCTCATAGGAAGCCTTGACTTTTTACAGACAAAACAAAATTGAAACCTCAGTAAATATGGGTTCATCTTCTGTCAGACAATTCACTGAATAAAGCAGATAATAATTCAGGGGTTTACAGCAGCAATGACTTTACAGAAGCCATAAAGGATGTTCTGATCTCTTTGCCTTAGTTGAGATGGTGGAATAGATTTTGTTTAAGGAGATTATATCTAGAAAAAGATTGTATACTCTTTTTGTATAGTTGTGTATTTTAAGTTTCATTACACTGAATTATTCATGATATTTTGTGAAATAAAGCTGTGGTCTATAGAAATTATTTCCATTTCCTCAGACAACAAATGTGTTAAATAATGTTAACTTAAAAGAATATTGAAAAAACAATGTTAAATATTCAGATTTTTTTTTTTCCTAGGATATGTTAACAAATATTTTTTGGCAAGTTTTAAAAATATATTTAGATTGAAACCAGAGGTACCTTCTCAAAACACTAAACCAAAAACTAAGCTATTGTCAGATTAAATGAAGAGCTAGACGTCTGTATCAGCATTACAAGTTGAAAAGTGTGTCTCAAAACCTCATATATAACCTGCAGAAATTCAGGCTGTTGCACTTCATTCTAGACCAAATATATTAGTAGACATACAGAAATTAGCATCACGTTATACTTTTTCCTTCTCAAACACACATATTGTATCAAAATTCCCAATGAAGCAGAATCACAGTGACTGCATGTTTGAAGTGTAAATCTTGCACAAAGGCTACCTCTGGATACGCAATGAGCCCTAAACAGCTCAGTTTCCTACATACATATCCTCCATATAAAACAACCAGTACATCTTCTTCAGGCTTGGATTTCAATTTAACTTCTGTACTATTTAACTGAAAATAGAAGAGTGTTTCTTATTGAGACCAATTACATTGAGAGCCTCTCTCCCATTCTCACTCAAGGAAAAGTGGATCCTAGGAATGGACAGACACTTAGTATGGATCCTAATAAGTGCATCCCAGGGAGATGGGTATTTTTTAAAGAAAAAAAATCCCTAATTTTTTATATAACATCTAAGAAAGATAAATTTTGACTTTAAGATGACTTTGTTTTAT
>VXAU01004938.1:2334217-2413293 GCA_013399695.1 Formicarius rufipectus
TGTTTTAAGGCTAAAAATTTGAAATGTAAGGGAAAAAAGTCTTAAAAAATAGCAATTTCATTTCATGCTAAAAGAAATACTTAATTCTCTATTCCCAATACACTGAACAATCCCAAATAGCAAAGATGAGTATTACTAGGAGCATAGATCCTGTACAGATCAAGAGTCTGTATGTGAGTTTGAGCAGGGACTTGAATTTCAGTCCCATAATTTGTCTAAACAGACAAAACATTAAACTCGTGGGTTACTTTTGAATCTTTTGCTTGGGATCAGCTGCTACACTAAACAGCTGAACAACAACGGAGGATGACTGATGTCAGAGTTGAAAAGTTAGAGTTCTAATTTAACGTAAAGCCCAACATGAAGAGCTGCTCCAGTGAGTTCCAAATACAGGTCAGACAGGAGATGCCCCACTCTGAAGAGAATGCTGTTCCATTATAAGAGCACACAACTGTCATTTGGGAAGAACTTTGCTACAATTCTACTAAATTTTCAAGTCACAAATTTTGAAAACAACCCCACAGAATCTCATCTGGCTCTTCTAAAATAGTGTTTCCCTCTTTTGGTTAGAAAGATTCTTTAATGACGTCAATCTTCCTCATGGTGCTCTACTACAGGCTGACAACATAATTAAGCTAAATCTTGATATCATTACATAATATTTATTAAGTAACAGTCTTTGAAAGATTACAGCAGTTTTATCAATATACATTAATGGTGTTAAATTGAAGCACTCGTGGCAAAGTGGGGACGAGTATGCAGCCAAGTGTCAATACAACACTCGAAACTGATGTTATCCAGTAATGTTTGCATAGGAAAGTCTGTGCTGAATGTAACACATTTAAATCACAACTGTGTTCCAACACAAAATTGTGTTTAGTTTTACATCCAAAAATATTCTCCAAAATAAAGAAGATGCTTCCTTGTGAAGTAACATCTCTGAAGCCCAATCTAGGGATCCAGCCCTCTCTGAAACAAATATTGTTTCATTCTCGCTTCCTTAGATCATTCTTTTGAATTGCACACTGTAATCTAAGTCTTGGTCAGGACCAAAAGAGTTCCATAAGCATGCTCTCATAAAACTGAGTATGGTCTCTCACCACTTTGATATCATGTCTATCTCTATTGGACATGCTGGAATTAGATCTCAGGAGAAGTTGAGAACATGCTGCCTATTTTTATAGCACTGATGAAAGTGACAATTATCTGCGTAACAGTTGCAGTCAGAAGTGACTTTATATTAAACTAACATGAGATGCCATTCTTTATCACTGAAGAGTGGGCCTCTATGAAAGGCGTTACTCACATAATATCTTAATACACATTCCAGTCACCAAAAATCATTTCCGTATATCCAAATTACTTTGTAATGTGTGAATGAAACAAATTACTTCCATGTCTTTTGTCCTAATCCCATGAAGTAATTTTTTTTTCAGATGTAAGAAACTTACAACTTTGAAGCATACTATCATAAGAAATGGATTTGTTACTGTATGTCACAGAATTATACTTCTGAAGTGTGCCTTTTTTATCTCACAGAATTCATAACTCATTTTTATAGGTTATTCTTGCAACATATTAATTCAACACCGTGACCACTCCCAAACAGTCTGTTTTGTTTACACTACAGAAGAAACATGACTTTGTATTTCCCAAGGACACGCATACCCTAATTTTTGCCTTTCTCACAGGTCCAGACTGTTCTCAAATCCTCCACTTTTGCAGGAGGAACCATGCTGATATTGCAAGGCACTTTATAAACTACTTCACATTACTGGCAGGGAAAAAAACATGAAGCTGTCTCTGGGATTCATCTTTAGCTACCAGCTAGATGGGTGGACGCAGGCTTTCCTCCTTCCAGAAAACTTTTTGTATTCCTTTTCTATTCCCATGTTTTCTTCAAAATGCCTCTCCAAATTCTTTGAAATAATAACTCTTTCCCTCACAAGCGTTTCACTAAGCCACAGGGGGCAGAAGAAGCTGCGAAGAGTGCCCTGAACATCCCTTGCTGCTCTTCTAGGCATAAGAAAGCCATCCAGAAAAGCTTCTCTGCTAACAGAAAAACTGTCTCAGATCTAAAACCAAAGCAGCCCTTGTCGGGATAGACACCTGTCAGGGACTGCATTTTTACCTATAGTTGAAACTGTCTGCTGCTGCCACAAACACCTGCTGTATACCCTTTGCCATAAAGCTGCTGTTTCTGCAAGTTTTTATACTGTTCAAGTGTTATAGTTAGGATAAAAGATGTATTAGATAGGTAATTAATACCATTTTGTTACTTCTGTATCCCCAGTTACAGCCCCCTGATTGGTTCATGTACCCCTAAAACCTCACTGGTTGGCCGGTGGAGCAATGCAGCTCTACCCTATAAGACAAAGCCACCCCGAGTTCTTCCTTATAAGTTATAAACCCTCCCTCCCTTTTCCTTTTGTGTCACATTCCACCCCTAACTCCACCCAAGTTCTAGAACCCTCTGACCAAAAGTTATAAGTACCCCATGCTCTTCTTAATAAAGTGTTCACACCCATTTACACCCTTCCTCGCATGGACTGTGTCTGTCTTTCCCTTCTGGACCGCGACAAGCCCTGTGCCATCTGCCGTTTGAGAACAGCCCATTATTACTCACTGCCTTGCATTATTTACCAATGTCTTTTGGGACAGACCAAACGCCCGCTAAAGTTTAGTGATGGGGATCTTGTGTCACAAGACTGTTCACACACACAGTCCATGGCCCTGTTCAGTGACGTAGTATGGTCATGAAGGTATGATCTTGTAGTTGAGAAAGAAGGAATGATTCAAATAGGAGGAGGATCCCCATGCATTGGATCCCTCCAGTGCAAAACAGTGAAACACTAAAGTTCTCATTAGAGGAAGGACATGGGTTATTATTTAAAAAATAATTATCTATATACCCAGAACAGCTGCATATGTTTGCACTTGGAGGGATCCTTCATAGCCAAAACATTTGAGGGTAATAATGGTGAAAGTGAAAATTTATGTCCATGTGAGATCAATCAACAATCATATTTTAAGGTTTACATATATGACCATATGAACATTAAGTGTAATATTTCATTACTTTGCCTTTATTTCTTTCTATTACTGTTTGTATATAGCTCATTCCAAAATCAATGGAGGAAGCCTCTTACTGCCATAAAGGTACAGGTCTGTTGGTAACAAGAACTCTCTGTCTAGTATGTGTGCATACATTTTTCACATGATGATAAAAGTTTCCTAAATTCCTATCAAAATTAGAAATCATTAACTGAAAAGCTGATGAGCATTTTAATTCCTGTGAACAACAGCAGCATCTTCTTGAATCTCCCTAGCAGAAGTTAGGTGAAGCATGTTTCAGTGGCTACTTCAGTATTTTACAAATCAGTGTTACCACCTTCAGAGCTGTTTGATACTATTAGAGTTCTCTGTCAATGGACACAGGAGTATGGCTATCAGTGCAAGAAGTCCAAAGGTTTCATGGTCATAACAATTTGTGGCCATAACACACTTTAAATAGTTATAATCCAGAAAAGGATTTAAAATTAATTCCGAGTATCTAGCTTTAACAAAACTGGGAATTATGGAAGATATTGTTTCCACAATATCAGCTTCCAAATTATGAGCAAGTTTATTTTTTTCTGTCAAGAACATTCTCCTCATCCAAGTCATATGGTTTATGTAATTTTTGTTTAAAAATATCCACTGACATCTGAAGTTATTTTGCAGTAAAATGGTGGAACCAGATTGAAGAATCTTACAAAAACAAATCTAAAATGTGCCATGTACATTTTTAAGCAGTCATCCTCTCACTTTAAAAAGAAAGTGATGAACATAATAATCCAATGACTGAAAAAGGTTGGAGGTCTGCCTGTATTTCTTTGATTCCTCAAGTATATGGGAGAAAAAAGAACACGGACACTATTTTTAAATGGATAAAACTTCGAGTAATATCTACCATCAATTAATGCTCCAAGAGGGCACAGTACAACAGCTTGATTTTTTGGTCTCTTTTTCCAAGTCAAACACAATATTAACTTCACAAAATAGTGAAGACTTGTTTTGAATGTGAAAAATATGCAACATAGTATTGCTACTGATGCAATAAGGAACAAAAAAACCATTAAAGAGAAGAGAGGTGGGTAGAAAGAATGATAACAAAACTGAAAACTGGCACTGAAATTTTCACAAGAGAAATTTAAATAAGGTTTACAAGAGATGTTGACCATAGAAAGAATTAGGAGGCCACATTCTAAAATAGGAGCTGGACAATTTGCAAATAAAAATTAAATATAAGTAAAATCTAGAAGGTTTCACAATGAACTGAAAAATGGCACTAAGAAATAAAATCTTCGTTGGAATAGTAGCTCTTATTATGTATAATTCAGGCATTTAGGACTTGCAACTAGTGGGATGAAAACATGAGGTCACCCACAACCCGACTGTCACAAACAAGAAGGTCTTGCAGGATATGAGTGGGACCTATGTCCAAACCAGAACTTACATAAGTGAACTGTGAGAAATATGTCAAAAAGGGTAAAAACCATCCTGTCTAGAAGGAAATCAAAGATAGTTCAAAGAGGTGTTAAACTGGCTTTTAAGTAAGCAGAAGACATGGATCCCCAGACTTTTTATACGAGCTAAAATTTTCTGAGGCTCAAAGGAAAGTCAGATTATTCCAGATAACATCATATAAATTCCCACTAGAATTGCACCCAGAAATGCTTCCTGAGAAAGTTCTGGTGTCCGCTTCTGTGATCTGTTTCTCAGTCTGTGAAGAAATTAGTCATATGAGAGCATAAATTATCCTGCTCTCATTATACCATATTGCCACTATGGAGATGGCTATCAATTTGACCCAACAACTTTAAGGAGAATAGAAAAAGAGGAAACTCCAAGAGAAATGGAAGTGGTTTTGTAGCATTTCTGGATTTTGTGCTCTTCAAGCACACACAAATGCTATTAATGACTTCTGAAATAAGTTGGCAGCACACTTGTTTTAAGCACTGAACTGTTGTTGGACTCTCCGATGTTAATCAGGAGTATGAAATTAAAGGAATGTGGAATTTACTGCTGCACATCAGTTTTGCCTCAAAGAAACAAAAAGCAAAAACAGCTGCTGATCAGTAGTGTAGGAGATTGTTGCCACAAAGCTTAGAAATTCAGCTCTGAGTCTACTACGTACAAGTGATCCTAATCTAGCTCATGACAATATGAATAATTAAAAAAGTGATAGCTTTCTTTCATCAGAGAAAGGAAAATAGCAATACTGTTGGAATTAAGACAGGCAGTGCAATTAACTACTGACATGCAGGAGTGTGTGTGGGAGGGGAAATGGCTAGAAAAAGAATTGTTTGAACTGGCCAAGGCATGCAATTTCAAATATCTATTGAGAGTTTTTCTCCAATGACAGAAAGCAAGAAAATAATTTTAAAGGTCTGAGGAAGCCCCCACTAGACTTGATTCCTGGGAAGCCCATCTAAGAAACTGATAGTGAATGGTGGGCTATCAAGTGTAGAATAAATTCTATGAATTTCATGGGAATTATTAAACAAGACATGCTAAAAGGCTAGAGAATAGGGAAACCAATACTCCATCACTTAATTTGGCAAAAATGGAGACAGTCACTGGGAAAGGTGCATTCATCCAAGAACTGAAAACTGGAAAATGACCAAGAAACTCCATAGCCAAGTTAGCGCATGAGTTAATCATTTACTTGCATTTCATTATTGCTGATGACTGCCTAATAAGTGCCAGAAACTGTGACTTAGAAAGTAAGCTTGTGGAAAACCCACCTTATAAAAAGGTCTTAGGTTTGCAGATGTCAACCAACAGTTTTTTAAATTATATTCTCGTCTAGAGATCAAAACCCTTAATGGTGTTTTATATTCCCTTTTCATGCAAGGAGATATGAAAAATGGTTGAAACTTGCTACGGGGCAATCTTACCTGCTGTTAAAGAATATATTCATTGTTACACTTAATTTTTTTTCTGATAAGCAAAAAACAGTGTAAGACAAAATCCACTGCAAAATGTGACAGAAGACATGTAGTAGATACTGATAAGAAAAGGATAGGAGGATGAACTTAAGGGTTTTCCTCTGAATTTATTTCAATTACTGTTGAATGTACAAAACTGAAGTGACCCAAGAAATTTCATAGTCAGAAACAAGTTCTTAGAAGCAAAGGTACAAATTACACTGCACTGTGCAAGACTAACAAAAAGTGAAGGATACTGGTAAGCACATATGTCCCTAAGCAAGAAGATGGCATAACCAATGATGTCTAACAGTAAATCTGCAGAAAAGGTTTTGTATTTATTACCCATTGGTTTATATACCAAAGAAAGTGCAGCTTTATTTTCCAGAGTGGAGATGCCAGTGGAAATGGAGCCAAAAGAACAAGGAGGAAAAATTGGTACCACTATTGCTGTAGCAGCACTGACTTGGTGGCAATCTATGTTTATGGATGGAATTGTATACTTCCTACTTTCAAAAGGTTTATGGCTACTTTACCTCTGATTAAACCTGTTTCCTATGTTGATGGTTGGAACAGGAATTTAAGCACTTCCATGGACACTCAAGGCACCAGCATGAAACTGCATCAAAGACAGTGACTGCCTTGTTGTCAGATGGCTCCTGCAATCTAGCGGTGCTGTGCAGAGATAACTGTGCACCCTTTCCAAGTAAACAGCTGTGAAGGTCTCAGCTTAGAGTCAGAGCATATCTGAGTGGCCTCCTGTTAGACCTGTGAGGCCTCTAACAGTAGAGCAGGTTGGTGGCCTGAATTGCTGTCCAGCTCATCCCTTATTACCCCTTAATGTCACAGCAAGTCAAACTTCAGGGAGACAGATGACAGAATTCTGGCCTTGGCCTCATCTCATTTTTTATATCTTGGTTCCTGATCTGAAAGAAGCACTAAGCCATGGGAACTAATATTCACATAACTGAGTAAAAAAGGATATTATGATTTTCAAAAGTAATAGACATGACAAAAGGGAGTTCATAAAAGACTGAAGGATCACACCACATCCATATAGGCAGAATTATCTACTTGTATGAGTTGTACAGCTATTGCACATTTTTTCACCTTACCATTTTGTATTCCTTCCAGCTTTTCTGAAAATCCACACTCCCATCTTCTCGGTGCTGTATAACTGTCCATCCTCCTCCAGCAATTTCCATATTGCAAAAGACCTATGCAGTAAATAAATTTTTAAAAATTGAAAACCAAAAAAACCCCAATAAAACAAGGATTGAAATTCTGTCACATTCGAAGGGAAAAAATATTTGTGAATAACAGAATTAAAGAAGTGTGTTTTCCTATGGATTCATGCCCTGTGCCCTTAGTGGTTTCCTCAGTCACTTGATCACAACTGATGTTCTCCTTTTGTTTAGCATAATTTTCTCAGTAATCTGTCCTCTCAACACATCCAAGAACGTCTTCCCATCATTGCCCTCTACACCCTCAGCTTTCCCCTTTACATGCTCTTTTTCTGTTTTCTCTGCAGTGCTCCTGAATCCACTCCCTTCCTCTTAATGAATCAGTAATTCTATCAGTGATAATAAAGTTTTCTATAGCTTTTAGAGAGTGTCATTCTGTCTAAGAATCTTCATAATTTTTGCAGAAAACACTCATCCAAGGTGTTTAAAATGTAGCACAGGTGAGGCTACTCTGTTTTGCTTTGAACTGTAGTATTACCTACCCTGTTCCAGGCGATGTCCCAAAATGGGAACAGCTGATCTCCGACTAAGCAGCCTTACAACTGATAAAGAATGTAGAGAGAAATAGACTCAAGAACAGAGGGCTGTGAGAGAATCTCAGAAGTTAAGATCTATACTGAACATGTAAGATCACACTCTGTCACCATTGCATTAATAAAATTATAAATTAGATAAAAACAATTCTGTATGTTAAGGATAATGTTAGAATTTGACAATTTTGAGGAACCTTTGTGTTAGAATATTGCATCAACTGGAATCTGTTTGCAATCTTAAATAATAAAAATAGATATTTAACTGTCATTTGCTTTTCACTATTTTTATATTGTCTTTTCAAAAATACAGAGAATAAATGACAAAAAAAAAAATTAAAATACTACTTATGCCTTTGCTTTTTTCAGTATGTGGCAAGTGATAATAATTTTTTCCTGCTTTTGTAGGACACTTGGTTTTAAGATCTGACTAAGTTTCTCAGTGACTCATTCAAGCAAATTTTCCTGATTTAATTTCCATGTACTCATCTATGCTATACTGACACTGGAAATATCTCAAATTTAATTTGTCTGTTCTCTTAAATAGCTGTATCTCTCTTTTTAAGTACAATGTCGGTATGTGAAAGGGTTGAAGAGGTGTCACCCATCACCTTAGCTTTTGGCATTCACATCAATAAGAGTAAATCCATTCAGCACTGGTTGATAATTCAAAGCTTTGTTTTGAGAATTGAAGGTTACAGTTCAGTTAAATATAAATTTGTCCTGCAGTTGACTACACAATGATATTCTACCCACAGGAAAAGCCATTCCAAATTTTTCCTACTCATAAACACTGTCATAATAACACTATGCAAGTGCTTTTGTTTTAATTTGCACCAGGCATGCCAAGTGAAGTCCTTGTGAAGGTACAGGAAGGAAAGAGAATACTGAACAGTGCAAACATGTGAACTTGATTTAGGGTAACCACAAGAAAACCCACAATTTTCTAGACAAACATTTTAGCCCTAGTCTTTCTTCAGGGGAGACACTCTGAGTCAAAACATTTATCTACAGGATTTAATTTCTTCATCCTGATTTACAGTGAGAATTTCTAAATGATGGATTTACTTTATGAGTCATTTCAATCTCCCATGAATCCACTGCCAATTTTAAAAAGCATTAAATCCTCAACTGTATTAAGACTGCTCATTTTAAGGATACTCAAAAATTATGGGGTTTTCTTACTAAAATATAATAAAATATCTATTAAAAAAAAGACTTTGAAGTTTTCTGAATAAAATATCAATTTGAAAGAGAAAACTGCACAGTGAAAGAAAGGTTTGCTAGCAGCACATTTTTGACTAGTCATCATTGTGTGGTCTGGCAATTTCCACAGTGGGAGACATAAACACCTGCTGTATTAACAGGAGTTCCAGGCTGATTATAGATGTTCACTGTGCATAGCTTTAGCCTTGTCTCTCCCAGATGAGGTCAAGGCACTCAGCCATTAAACACCATTTAACATGTTCAGATACTTAACCCTCTCCTAGAAAAGAAAAGGATGAAGAAAAGTGACTTCAAATTTGCATATATATCTAAATTCTGAGTTTACAATTAGTAAAAGAACATAATTTCGATTAAAAGACCACCCAAAATATTGCATTCTTCCTTTTTCTTAAATACATAGGTAAAAAATCTCAAACTCCTACAAGTCAAATATGGGATCACTTCTACTTATTTTAGCTTTATGAACTGAATTATTAAAAAAATCACAATAAACATTTAGAGATAAGCTCAATTTTAAAGTAGACTAGAAGAGTTAGGTAAGCAAATTCTAGAATATGAAAGCATTGAGCAGACTCAGAAAACAGAGTAAATAGAACACAGGGAATTAGCACAAATGGCATTTTAAATATCTGCGCACTAAGGCATCACAAGTCTACATTGTTGGCACGGAGCAACAAGCTCAAGACCAGTCATCTGAGATTCAAGGAACATGTCTCTGTTGTGCAGAACCTGAGTCTGATGTCAACCATGTCAGGATGACAATTTTCACAGTATAGGGGGCTAGCATACTTTTAGTGTGTTAAAATTCTGCTAGATGTGCTCAGAGAGACCTTTGACACCAATTTGGTAGGCAGTCTAGAAGCAAAAAGTAGAGGGGAAGGAGTGAAGACTGTATTCGTGGCAACAGTGGCTGTTGCTTTTGCAGAGCCATAAAGACCCAGATATATAGACCCACAGGCAATTGATAACATTTTCAGTGCAGTACACCGAGTAGCTGATAAAAGTTGTGCTTGTGAGGGCATTAGAAGAGACAATGAGAGTCAATACATTGGTCCAAGGGGAGATACGGAGGTTCTGTGTACAGTCAGAGCATCACCCCTGCCCTACTTCTGCTCCCGAAGGTGACATGATTCCTTCAACTCCAGAATGGTGACAACCTAACTCCTGCTGCTCCTGTGCTCATCAGAAGCCTCTGCGTCCCCTGTAGCTGACCCCATCTTTGCAGGGGACTGAGAGGACTCATCTTGCCTTTGCTTTCACTATTGCCCAACATCAGTCATTTGTCCACATTATCAGGCATTGCACATACACACATCAAATTAAACCAGCTAATTAGCTGAATAGTTGAATTCTTTGTCTCTTTCCATATAAAAGATATGGAATATTATTAAGATTCTTTTAAACAAAACTTAATTGCTAATTTTTGACGCAGGACTGGAAGACTAATGAATTAAATTAATTAACTGTTGAAGCTAGGAACAAAAATTGTAGCCTAAATTTGTAAGCATAGTAAATGGTAGGGAGATGTAAGTATTAAGGATAATTTTCTATGACTATATGAATGTAAATTCAAAAAAATACTAGAACTGACAGTAACATTTTCATGTATGACAAAGGTATTTTCTGTTGAATATTAGAATTCTAGTAAGTACTCCTTAGGAAATATAAAATGACGTTACATTTTTGTGACCTGATGTCTAATATTACTATGAATGCAATGGTTGCCAGTGGCTGTGTGTATTACAGAAGGTAACAATACATTAGGCTCTTAAGACATGTCAGAGTTGTGCATTACAAGGTAGTAATCCAGACAACTAAACGGGTTTTAAACCAGCAAGTATGTCTCTGTGGAATACCTATTAGGATATTAGAGCAATCTAACTTTGTCTACGTGGTGGTACCTCTGGGCTAATTAGTCCTGGCACGGTGCTGAGTTGATGGATTTTTAAGCTATCTCAGCCGGAGTTAGTTCAGCTTTCTGCACAGCACTGTCTTGAAGAATGCTAAAATGACCTTAATGTCTGAAAAAAATATCTGTTAAAGCAATTACATTTCTCACTCGACTAAAGGGAACATGCCTGGGATTAGCTCTTGCTGTGTTATCACTAGTGCAAGACAAAAACAGGTGGTAGCAGAAATGTCCTCAACACGCAGACACACACTGCCACATTTTCTTGCTAAAACAGGAGCCATCCAGGAAAACACAATGCAATGCTATCAGCTGAGTTGTGGTATCTGTGGTGATCGATAGCAGTGTTTGTAACAGGGATATAGCAGAAACACAGGGTGGCTTCCATTGTGTCACTATCCTTATATTGCCAATGGAGTGGGTTTTCAGTAAATGTATCAGTGTCACAGTGCTTTCAGATAACTACTGTTTTTAATTGCAATCCAGCTTCTGGCCATGGTTTATGAACTTCAGTAACTACTGAAAACTAGAAAACTACTACCAATTGGTATATGCCATTTGGATATAGATGTTACGTTTCTTTCCTGTGTGGAAAAGCTTCTGCAGAACTGCTTTTACTGTTCTTGTCCTGCTCAGTAATGCTTAAAGAGATCTTTGTATTTTATGTCCTGTCAATTACTTTTCCATTCTTATTCACCAGAATTACATTGGTCTTGGCCCACAGACCTCTCTCACCTTCCTTGGTAAGCTATAACATCTTGACATTTGCAGGTTCCCAAAGGCCTCTAATAATACCCAATTCTGTTTAGAAATAAGTTTTACATATTTTAATACGATCTTAAGCTTACTATAAACAACAACACTGATAATATTTGTTACAGTAATTTTCCATTTGCAGCGTCACCACTTTATTGCAGCAAGAATAAATTCACTGGACACAAATGGTTCCCTCCCTCCTTTTTGTCCCACTTTATGGACACCAGTCCCTGGTAATCAACCCTTAGCCTTGCTGGCTGCGTCCAATAGTGCCCTGTCAGAGGGACAGCCAACATTCCTCCATGGATAAGTTAGGCTTAGGGTTATTCTCTCTTGTCCTAGTTTTAACTGACTCAGGTGCCTTAGCAACAAAAGCCTTCCAAAAAACTAGTCTCCTTTGCAGACGTGTTTCGTTTTCATTGAAAAAACCCTCCCAAAGCTCTGTTTTGATAAGGACAGGATTATAAATGTTTTATCATTTCAAACTGTGCAAAGACTTGGGATGCTGTGTTCTTTACATACAAAACCACTCTTCCCTGTTCCCTACAATAGAAGCAGTATTTTTGTAAATCCTTATCTTTAAAAACTACTTATTCTGCTACTTCTTTTCCTGTGCTACCAGATAATACCCCCTCATCAGCTTCCTCATTATCACATTTTACACATTCTCTTCTAAATTTTGTTTCAGATTTATTTGCAGCCATAGTCCCATTCAACTGAGCTTTCCAAGTGGGAGGAAGTGAGTCAACTACTGAGTATATGTTGGAGCTCAGGAAGAATTCTCCATCAGCAGGAAAGAAGAATGTCTGAAATAATACAGTTAATGGTTTTCTCAGTCTGTTGTATTTTCTTAAAGACTGAATATAGTCCAAGTTATTTATATCAGTACAATATTTTGCACATTGAGAACTTCAATAAAGGCTCCAAATGCTCTTTTAGGTCCAGACCAACTTCATATTAACAAACAAGAAAATAACCAAGTCTTTACCTTTTTAGGATCCGACACATTGTTAATATAAATAGTGTAGACCCCACTTTTGTTAAAACCAGATTGATATACATCTGCACAGTCTCTGAAAGGCTTTTCTTCTTCCTTTTTTGCATTCTTTAGTAAAACTGCAAAACATAAAACATGATAATATAAGTCACAACAACAATCTTAAGCATTTCTCTATCTAGGAAGTCCACTTTAGCACATTGTATCTTTTTTTTATACATAGTAATAATTGTACTGTGATCCTTAAACAGTTTTGTCCTTTCGGTCAATTGTGATAAAAAACTGCTATGAAACTTTTGGTAGTAGAGTAGGTATCAGAAGAAGTAAGTCATGATGCAAGTAGCTAAACAGAGCATCCTGTCTACTGAGGGGTGAACACAGTGCATTCCTTCTGAGTACAAAGGTCTGTGCCTCTGCATATGTTGCCTCTGACTCAAGCTGTATCTGGGAGGTTGACAAAGAATGTCCCTGAGACAGCACACGGAGGTGGAAAACTTGTTCAGTGTTGTGATCTGACACAGATGCTCACATGAGACAGCAATGTAGACCCTAGAAGAAGAGAGTTTGTGTCTTCATGAAGTAATGTCTTTTGAGCTGCACAGGAGCTTGGGGCAAGGTAGTTGCTCCCTTAAATTTATTTTTTACAGGAGAATAATTATTTTTGTATCTACATACATAAAAGTTGCTAGATATAGTGGAAAAAAAAATCAGTGCTACTGAAGTCAGATGCTTGGAGTCAAGTTTTATAGAATTCATTTCTGCCTCAGCATGGGAAAACAGTTAATGGTAGAACACCAGTGTAAAGCTTGATCCTGTATATTACAGGCAGATGACATATATGAGTCTGGGCTGAGAAATCAGGAGTGTAAAATGTTGAGGATCCCCGTCTTGAACAACCAGGAGATTCCCTGTAGAAGGAGAAAAATATGAGAGCGTTCCTTCACTTTCACAACCAAAAATAGCATGACCCCACACAATGCTGAAGGATATGATTTCATTCCAAACACATGCTTTAAGCACATCAGTATTCCCATGGAAGTCCATCAGTCTACTCAGATTCTTAAAGTTAAACATGTCCTTAAGCACTGTGCAGGGTCCGGGCCAGCACTTCATTAATCCTTACAAAAAGGAAACAACATTTAAGTTCTCCAGACACACTCATTGTCTGGTGACAGACACATCATTTTCATTTTTGGCTTGAAAGTGTGAGTTTTAGGTAAAAAAGGGACTACACCTTATTCACTCTCAATGAAGAGGTTGTGCTGCAAAACTGGTGCTTAATGACACTGATGTGCAACAAAAAAATGGCTTTGCAGAGCACATGGGACTATCCAGGCCACAGATGGTGTGCAATAATGCCAAGGGTTTGTAGTTTGATAGACCATCTTCTCTTTGAATATTTCAAAGAAGGAATTTAGGATGGCAAATTCCTGCTGAATCAATTGGCATTAACATAATTTCACAGATGGGGAAACTGAGGAAAAGAAAGGTTAAATGCTTTATCTCAGTCATTCTGTGAAAAGGTGAAAATAGAAAAAAAGCGAGAAATCCAATCCTGACTGTAAGATTATATTGCTCTCTATATTGCTACATATAAAACATATTCTTTCTCTTTTATGTTTTATATTTTTTTAAATTTTATTTTGACAAAAATTCTGCCTCTCCCTTTTCATGTATTTGTTGCATATTTATTATTTTTATTCAAGACCATCAATGAATATAAAGCCTGGTTCATATATTTGTATATAGATTTCAACTGGAAAATCGATGGCTTTGAAGCTTGTCCATATTTTGAAAAGGTAGAGCTGCCAATGTAGTATGTGACATGCTTCTCTCTGAGAAGGCAGGAAGGGAGGTGCTCAGCAAGGGTCACATCAACAATGCACTCTCAAAGGTGCCATTTTTTAGAGAAGACACAGAACTGAGGTCTTTGCAAATTGTGTTAATTATAGACTTCATGGTACTTTCTCTAAGCAGATGGTGCTAGTATCAGTGGCCGAAGTCCAACCTGAATAATTACTTGTGGCTGGAGCCAAAGCCTAGAGGAGTTAAAGCAAAACCCCTCATTGAATTCAGAGAGCTTTAGAATAGATCTATTCTTCCTGGCCTGAGTTTCTCTAATGCTGTTGTTTCAACTGCAGACATCAGTCTCTCCTGTCTAAAGAATATATTTATATTATTGTGCAGAGGCAACATTCATTTCCTTCAGTCTTAAAGTACTTACATTTTATTAACTGTATGTAGAGAGATTATCTTACCTCTATTTAACTGTCATACACACATTGAAAACCACTTGGAAATAACTACTTAAGAGTCAATCAAAGAAACTTGAATTTGGCTTCTTTTTAATTGCAAGTTAGACAAAAGGAATCATGAGTATATTCTAAAGTTCATGTTATTAAAATTTTAAACAAGGTAAGATTTTAATATCATAGTAAATATCTTTGAAAATCATTTCCTAAACTGATGGATGTCTAGGAAGCACCCTTAGAAATAATTTATTTATTATGCTTAAAGACTAAAAAGTCCATAATAAAAGTGATGTTTGAGTGAGGGACAAAGGTGAAAAGGATGGATAAATGTCTTATATATGGCCAGTTCTTTCCATCCTTCCTCTTCGTATCAGAGAGCTGTCATGTAATTTCCTAAAATCTAAGCAACCCAACACCCATTGTTTTAGCACCAGGGGTTTTATTCAGGGAACCACTGTACTAAGAAGAAGATGGCTTTCCTTGGATGCCTTTCATCCCTCTCTCAGGAGTTGGTTGCTCCCATTGGAAGAAAGACCAGCTTCTTTGCAAGGACCTGCACTATTACAGATTGAAACACTTTATATTAAGCATGACCAGCACAAAGTTTAGTTTTTCTTAATACATCACACTGCAATTTGCAAGAACAGCCTGAAGTTATCAGATAATTAATACTCAGGAATGTTTCTGGTAATGTTCTTTTAGGATAAAATATGTTTTCTCTAAGGTTTGCTGTTGTTTTTTTAGCTTAATATTCCATACAATTTCCAAACCACTTCTACTTACTATAGCTTCAGACTGCTTTTCTACAACATTACATAGACCTTGAATCCTTTATACATCCTGAATGATGTATTGGCTCACATGTGGTAGATGTGTAAGTAAACTTAAAAAAAAAAAAAAAAAAAAAAAAGAGACTGTTCAAATGAAGTAGTTCTAAAAAGAAATATGTAGCCATTACATTTCTCTGGCAGCTTAAAGATCTTAGTTGACTTTACACAAATTTTTAATGTTAGTTTAGCTGTTTTCAAATACAATGTTTATACCAGAGTTTTATGTACCTGAAGAAAAAGACAAGCCTATGTCAAGCAAAATAATGTTATAATTTTTTAAACCTGAATGCTTAGGTAAAATTTGAAACCCTTGAGGGCTTTTCTAATTGTCCTTTCTGGATGAGTAAACCGATGATGAGGTCACGCTCCTTTGAAGCAATGATGCCTATGTGGAAATTTCTCTTTTCCTGAAGAGATGGGGCATTAAAAAGAAAAAATAATTTTTTTCATTGCATTTCCAAAAGTCTTCTGGTTAATTTTTAGCCCAATTACTTTCTCCTTGGGCTATACTACCTGTGTTACCCTAGTTGATGTGAATTCTTTCTTTCAGTTGTCAGTCTTTCAGCTGTTTCTTATCCTCAGTGTTCTGGATGATGACTGGAGTCTAGGTAACACAGCAAGTACCATCCTTAACTGCTCAGGCCTCATGAGTGAACAGGAGGCCAAATCAAGTTGGTCTCTGATAACCCATAGGCTGTGAATAGTCAGGGCTGAGATGTTCTGCTGCACCTGCTTCCAGTAAGAAGCTCTCTTAGAAAGGCTTACCTGTGCTTGCAAGTGAGAGAGCTCAGCTATATGGGGTGTTGGCCCAAATCAAGAGCCAGGGAAATTTATCTGATTGTTAGCTATGTGTGCCTCTATGTAGAGTCAGACTATATCTGCTATCAGTTGTAAAATTAAGTCAATAGTAAATTAGTTTACTAGTTCCTAACATCTATCACAAATGAAAGGTGTTTGCTTTTCTATACAGGTTAAAAAATAGTACAAACTGACTGCTAAGAATAAATGGCTTCTGAAATATTTAGTAATCTAATGTTCTCTTCTATGAATATGCAATTTAAAATGTACAATGTCTATGTTTTTTCCTAACTGTATGAATATTATCTAATCTCATCTCAACTAGGAAAAAATTTAAAATATACTAGATTTTTCTAAAAATTGAGATTTCTGGTTGTTTTTGAGAAAATAAAGTGGTTATCTCATTGCTTGTCAAGTCCCCATCAGATATCTGGTGAATGAATAGCAGTTTGCCTGCAAGCAATAAAGAATATTAAACTATGTCACTATGATGACTGAATCAATAAAATCACATTCATATTTACTAAATTATTTGAGATCTGAACTGCTATGTTTGTGAACTCAGCTGAGACTGAGTTAATCACCAGAGTCTTATGTCCTTTAGTGATACTGCCAGCAAATGAGAGGCAGCTGTTGGGTTTTGTGCATGATAGTGACTTATTTGGACAGATATGCAGAGATTTCTTTAGTCTTTTAGTGAATTATTATGTTTTCATTGTTTTAATGTTTTATGTATATCTAATTTTCTTATAGAATTTAATAATCACTATACATACCAAAAGGCACTTAAAAAAATTCTTCATGCTTTTGAAAAAAGAAAGGAAAAGTCTTTCTCCATATCTTGTTGGCAAATACAAATGAACTAAATTTTAGCTGCTCTCTTTATCGAAAGCATCTGAGGTAAAAATTTACATCCCCAGCTGAACAACATCTAAAAAATCAAAAACGAGAAGGTTATAAATGGATGGGTTTTACCTACAGCTCTAACATTCCAGGACAGGGTCATTCAAGGACTACCAAATGGCAGCTTCTGTCTGGATCCAGACTGCAATAAATTTTGCCGTGATCTTGTCACAGTTCCAGACACATGGTGGGGAATCCTGTGTTTCTGTAGGAGACTCGGTGTCTCTGACTTCTTTCCCAGACATTTGGGTGCAGCTGCTGTGCACCAACAAAGTTCCAGTTACGATGGCAAAGAGTGCCTAGTTCTTGAAGAATCAAATCCAAAACAGTTTGCTAATGTTATCAAAAGGGTGTCAGTCAAATGCCCCACTGAAGAGGCCTGGAACATTGCCCACACATGTATGTATGTTCCCAGACTTAGCAGCAGGAAGCACAAATAGATCTGACAGATTAAGGGCGAAGATTATTTTTATTCAGAGGAGGAAAAATATGCAGACTCACAGCTTTTACTGACTTACAGCCAGAGGTATACTCTGTGTTTTCAGGGTCCTAGTCTTGCATATACCAGTCTCCACTTGAGAACAAACATTAAACTGCAACCTAATAGTTGACTGTGACAGCCAATCATTCCCCCCAGCAAGACAACCCTGTGACAACACCACTGTGCTCCAAATGTTACACAAATAACAGGCAAAGGCACAAACTTGAAGGCTGATTTCAAGTCAGATATTCTTTCCAGATAACTACAGTGATGCCTACAAACTGAAACGACAGAAGTGCAAGAGCACATTTGGGTTCCTTATAAAAAGGGCTTGAAAGCACATTTTCTGGATTCTATTTTCTGGATCAAGTAAATATTGCAAACTAACTGTTTTCCCTCTCTAAAACATATTTCTGGATTATTAATGTTACCACCATCACTCAAAATAACCAATGTGAAAAACAATTAGAAAATTACAGTCCATTGATATATACAAAATAAAAAGAATATTGCAGTTACTTATTAGTTATAAAACATCAAGACCTTTCTATTCATCTAGCTAAATAAGTCAAAGTTCTAAAAGTGAACTTACAAGCATTTACTACCCAAATCTAAATAATTGTAAAGACAAACTACCATGACCTGATTCAAAACTTTTTCTAACATCAAATTTTATTTCCTCCTGTATTAATTCCATGGTTCATTTTTATCTCCATAAAGTCTGAGTATCATCTTCAGTGAAAAAAAAAAAAGTGAGGGATTTTAATATGAAAGTTGCTTCTATATGTTTTGTAGTCCAACTGTCTTCTCAGATAAGTCGTTGTGCATGATTGTGTACTCACATTTGATTTTTAGGGAGGAGACAGGAAGTTTAGAACTGGAATTTGGACAGGCATTTTCCTTACAACAAAGTATGCATTCACCAAAATACTTTTCAAATTAATATTGCTTTGTAAGATTTCTCTGAATCTGACAAAAAGAGCTGGCCATTGGCAAACTGGAAAAGTTCATTTTGACATACTGGAATAAAATATTTCTGTTCTGGGAACTATTGTTCCTAATCAAGTTTATAGATTATAAATTTGCAGATTCTAGTTTATAAAACTGTATTGTCAAGGCTCCCATTATTTCCAAATAAAGTTATAAGTAGCTATACCAGGTTACTTTACCTCTCCAACCTCACCATTGTCCCATCTCCAGCATGAGGGCCCTAGCGTGGGGTTCTTTATAGGACTTAATCTTTCAACCTCTTCTGGGTTTTTTCCTTCTTACACCCCCATAATTGCTTTTTTTCTTCTTATTTTCTTTTTGTTTAGGCCTTGCCCTCCTCAGATGGGCTTTAAGATTTTGCAAGAGCTTGGCTAACAGCTTGCCCAAAAAAGAGTCTTCAAGAGGAACAGATGTCCAAGGCAGATGACTGGAGAACAGAATAAATGTAGGAATGCATATCCAGGAATTTACAGCATAAGCACTTCCTCTGCCAGATGTAATATCTGCATATTTACTATGCTTTGAAAGAACTTTCTTCCATTAATTTCTCCAGTTGCATTTTTGAAGTGACATTAATTTTCTTCATTCAGTGTCCCATACCAAGGAACTCCATACACATAGCAGGTGAAGGACAATCTTCTACTCTTAGCTTTTAACCAATGTTTCAGCTGGTGACCCTTCATTCTTAGCTGAAACTGTCAGTAATTCAGTCTCCATGCTCTAAAAACCATCTACAATTTCTACTGCTTTCTCCTTCTAGTATCATTTACACTGCCTGAAGTACCCTTCATATGCTTCATTAATGCTATTTCACATATTCAATCATCTGTTTTTGTAGCTTTCTTTTATTTATTTTCTTTGTGTACAATGTGACTTTCAAGACTTTATACAGTATTTGAGCACATCGTGAGCTAATTTGAGCACATGATGCACTACAATTTTTTTCTGATTTTCTGTCTATTCTGTTGAAACAATTAATAAAATACTATTTCTATTTTGACTATTAACAGACAAGTAGCACCTCCTGTGTCTTTCATTTGATATTTCCTTGGAAGCCTACCTTGAACAAAGACAGAGGGTCACTTACAGGAGTGGAGCTGCTCTTGCTGTATCTGTTGGCTGTGCACTGGTTCCACAGCCACACAGTGAATCAGCTAATAGGAGATCTGGCAGAAAGTGTTTGGGTTTGGTGTAGGGTGGGAGTGAGGAGGCAAGCTTGGGGGTTTTCTTTGATAGTGTGGTTGTTTTTTTGCTGTTCTGTTTCTTTGTTTGTTATACAAGTTTTTTATTCCACTGAAGCAAGTCAATGACCTGGATTCGCCCTGTGGCCCAACAGCCAGTGGATTGGATGGAGAAGTGGAAGAATAGTTTTCACAGAGCAATTACAAAAGGAAAAATAGTCCCTCCACCCTCAACCCCTGGCCCTTAATGGCTACTCACTGCATGTAGGAGGCCCAAAGAGATGTGCAAACCTTGCTTAAGTACAATCCAGCATAACTACGCAATTAGCAGGGATACAATGGTTCTGCCCAGACTGTGACTTAGTCCAGTATCAGCTTTGTTAGGAGCACTAGGGTTCATTACAAGCAAGAATTTCAGAGCAATATTTTTAATGTGAGAAGGAAATAGAAAAGTTGTAGCCAATTAGAAGTCATACATTAACATTTATAGAAATGTTTTAGCAGCTGACAGAACATTACTTTGCTCTCCCACACACCTTCCAAGAGTCTGCAGTAAGGCAAACAATTGCATAGCAAGAGCACTCAAGCTATCCAACTACTTTTTAAATAGATCATTTAAAGCAGAATTTCCCTCCTGTAGTGCTGCAGGAATTAACTCAGTCCTGGAAAATGACATTAACATAGTGAGCTTTTACTCTCTCCAGGGTATAATTATTTGATACCTAATAAATTATCAACAGTTATCAAGTTTGTTTCCCAATAAATCAAGCCTTAGTGACTGGCAAGAACAATAATACTTTGAATCACTGTGCATTTGAAAGACATCACTTAGGAATACCATAAAGTGGTCCTCATTAGTGATCTGAAATAGAATGCCTTATGGCCCATTTACAAAGAGATAAAGACACTTAATTATCCTGCTGCAATATAGTTCCTTAAAAGTTTCTGCTTGAGACAGCAATTTTGTGAGTAACTGCCCATTCACTGAGAGGGGAACTAAAGAAGTCTTTCACGAACTGCTACAAGGAGATTAAGTTGTTGGCTTTGTTTAATATTTCTAGTGTCCGTATTCCTTTAATTGATTTCTATTTTTCGACATAGGCACCCTAATGTGCATTTAGAGTTTCCAGCTAAAGAATTGTATGCATATAAAAAAGAATTTTCTCTAACAAGCCATTTGGGTGACAGCAAGAGTATTGTTAGTTGGTTTATATATGCTGGTATTCTCTTTAATATCGATGGTGTGAGTGAATAGTACTAGTTTCAGAAAGCAGAGTGAAGAGAGATTTGGCACTGACCTATATTGTGGGAAAGAAGGTGAGTAATTAATTTTAACACCAACAATCAAAAATGTAAATGTAAAAATATATATTTTAAATATTACTTTTTCAATATTAATAAATATTGACCTCCTGCTATCATCATCAATTTAACAGGGATAAAATATCAGAATCCCCAAGTCCTATTTTGAAAAATTTTAATATTTTTCCACTGACATAAATTTCAGATGCTGCACATTTGAATTGACTTATTTCAGTATTGAAAATCTATTAACTACAACCTAGCTTGATACTACCTAATATACTTTGTTGCATTTTATTTTAAAGCATAACTTTAAAATTAAGGTTTTCTTGCCTACACATAGTATGAAAATACTTCTATTTTAAAATCATGATGATTTGGAATTAATATTGTTATTTTTTTTTTAGTTTTAGGAAAAAAAAGGATATTAAATGTATCTGCCCCAACATATATATTGATCAACATATATATATATAATCGTTATTTAACAGAAAATATGGAGAAAAAGGGAGCTTGCAGATGTAAGACACCTCACTCTAAAACAACTCACTTGAGAAAACTGACATTTTTTACTCTAAAGGAAGTCCTGATGAGAACTCTAAAACTACACTGAAAATGCTGGGTGAGTCAGATAAGACTGACCCCAAAAAAACTCTTACTTGAACTTTCTGATCATCTCTGAAAAATACATATAAATACAGACAGTCTCCAAGGCAATCAAGCAATCTATAGCACCTAAACAAAAAAAAACCAAACCTAAAAAAAACCCAAAACCACCAACAAAGGGGAAAAAAAAAAAATTCAAGAAGCACTCAATAAGTCTGATGCTGACATATATGTTGAACACCTGCACAACTGTGCAAGGTCAGTCTGCTCTCTGACTGCAGCTCTGCAGCACTTTCTGGTTCGGGGGGTCCATTTGCTCAGTAAGGTTATGGGGACCCCTCTTACATGACACTGAGCACAAAATAAAGATTCGGTTTCCCCCCAGCTTTCAAAATAAAAATAAAGCCGATTACATAGTGGTGATCTTTATAATACTGAGCTTTATGAATTGTGAGAGGATGTTTTCTGATAATGATTTTCTGATCTCTCTTTAAGCTAAAGGTATTTCTGTTATTGCTTTTAGACATCTTAATAAAAATGAAACCCCAAGCTCATAAAATCTCTAAAGCAGGAGGAAGTAGAGAGAAACTGAGCAAATGGATATTTTCTGTTTTCTTGGACACATACTGCCAACCTTAGCTGAAGCTCTCTGCTTTGACATCTTTGGGAATCAAAATAGGATTTCATAACAGAAAATAATGTGTGAATGACCAGATGGCTTCAGTGCATTAGACAGGATTTTACTCAAAGCCCTGATGTTGTCACTCTAACTTTGTGAAGTCCAGGGTTTTTTGATTCATTCTTCATTAAGAAAAAAAAAATTAAAAAATAATAGATGAAAAGCATCATGCTTTGTTATTGCATTGCATTATGTTATAATATATTGGTAATAAAACCACAGTTTCTTGTGTAAGAAAAAATAGAAGTCACTTCATTCTTGCACTCTTTTCTTAAAATCATGTTTCAAGCACAATCCTGATCCACCTCAAACCTTCAGCTTTCAATGAAAGTTGGTCAGAAACTTCTGTACATCTAACAAAATCTTATTTATTTGATTTTATGCTTCAGAATTAAAATAAGGAACTGACTGATATGCTGTACTCTAGGTTTCTGCCTCACTACTTATGTCTCTTCATATTGAGAAAAATCTCAATAATGTCAAAGAGGCATGTCAAGGAACAGAAAGAGATTGTTAGGGAACTGGTATGAGAGTAAATATGCTGTCACCTCAAAATATGTCTCAGATGTGTATCATTTATTCTTTCTATGCACAGAAGAAAAATGTTCAAGACCTGTATCATAAAACCTTGTTCTTCTACACTGCTCTCTAAAGTCTATTGGATCTAAACACCCTTATTATTGTATTCCAATATATGGGTAAATGAATATAATACAGAAAATTTGTCTTGTTGGACACAGTCCAAAGATTAAGATTTAAAACTACCCTTCAATTTTTCTGTTCCATATTCCCACTGGGGTTTTTTTTGGTTTTGGGTTTTTTTTGGGGGGAAGTTGGTTTGTTTTGTTTTCTTTTTTAAATACTCATTTGCATTATAAAATGTATCTTTGAAACCTGTCTAATGAAGTAAGCCAGCATCACTGCTGGAGTAATTCTACTTCTGTAAATGGAGTTTACCCTGTGCCTGTAATCTTCAGGTCATTTCTTTGAAGTTCTTATTCTATTCTCACTCTTTTTGCATCAGCACAAATTTTAACATCAAAACAATTTCAGTCTAAGAAGTGGAAAAGGCTACTTACTGTTTCATTTTTTGTGAATAAACTAATTGTTACTCCTTTTAGGAGCATGAATTCCACTCATAAACTTTTAGGGGGTTTTATTTTTCCTACCCATAAACCAGGGTATTTGTACCTTTTCTGAAATGCCAGATCACTAACCATGCTATTTACTTCATGAACTCAATAGGCACTTCAGGGAAGGGAAATTCCTAACATGTATGTGTATTATTTTGAGAATTAAACTTAGCTTCTTGTTGGCATTCAGGGAAGATAAGGTTTCATCTCTCTTTTACTGGAAGGTCACAAAACCAGGCATTCATGGCAAAACTTCCTCTACTGTTCCATTAGTTTACTGAAATATGTAAGTTTAGGCCAAATATTTTAACAAGGTATATTGTTATGCAGACTGACAGACAACAGCAACAGCAACAACCGGAAAAAAGTAGGAAGAGAAAAGTATATTTATGGTTAAGTATACCTTCATATTGAATTTTACATTCCCTTATATTGTGGGTACTAGTACTTGGGCAGCTATCACAAGTTATGCAAATTAATGTTAACACAATTGAAACTCAATCCATTTTCTTACAGCAGAATAAAAAGACAGTGTATTTGAAAACATATGTGACTTTTGACTGGGCATCCTTTGTGACATTTGGCTTGAAACATAATTTCTAACTGAATGAATATACTTTTAGAACTCCTTGATTTGGACGCGCATACACACCTTTGATGATATTATCTATTGCTTATGATAATTTGGCATGGAAATAGTCATGCAATATCTCTATGATGATTAACTAGATTTTCACATCAATGATTCCATTTCTTCATCTTTTGTTATGGAAAAATAAAAGTTTCATGCATTTATCTATATTTTAATTTGGAGATTATTTAATCTTTAAAAAGTTACTTTAAATATTCACCATACTGAACAACCACTTCATTTGAAAACCTAGTGTCTGAAAGTGCTGCTATTTCAGAAACTCTACTGTAGAAATTTATTGGCAGCTGCTGCCAAGGTTGTTGTTCCTGCCTAAAATATACACAGCCAGTGTGACAAGTCTATTCAGCCACAGGCAAACATAGACCAAAGTAGAGACTTGTGAGTCCCCATAGCATCCTGCATTTATTTGACTCTCTGTAGGCTTAGTGACCTATTACAGTGTCTGTGTTAGGGATTTCATGCAACTGAAATTCTAGAACCAGAATTGCTCACACTGGGAGAGAGGTGGGTGGTATTTTGGAAACCAAACTCACAAACAATTCCAAGTTTTACAGGTGGCCCCCATCACAAGATTGGTTCGTACCAAAACTGACACTGAAAATGGGATCTGGATTTTCTATTTAGGTTCATCTATATTTTTAAAAAAATTATCCTCTGTGTGGTTTTTATGAACTTTTTTTTATTTTTGTGGTTTTTGATTTGGTTTGGGGTTTATTATTTCTTTATTTATTCGTGTGTGTGTGTGTGTGTGTTTTTCTCGTTATTTTTGGTTTTGTTTTGTTTCAATTCTTCATTAGTCTTTATATCTTTCAGAAATTCTCCTAAAATTTGCCTAGCCACAGTGGAAACAGTAAAGCAGATTTCTTAGGGTTGTCATACAGTTCTGGGCACCACATAGTCCACAGAAGCTAAGCTCCTGAGAGCGTTCAACTAAACAAAAGCAGTTTCTGTTCAGCCCTGTGTCTCTACACTATCCAGCTGTGCTATTCACAGGCTCCTAGCAGGCAAACTTGTGATAGTTTCCCAAATTATTCAAATCAATCCAAAAATAAGTCCTTTGGTATGATTATGCCATTACTTGAGGAAATTTATCTCATGCTTTGTAATCAAAAAGCAGATTATCACAAAATGGTATAAAAATTAAATTGTTTAGCTGTATTATTATTTTCTTCAGTTTCACAAATTGGGGAATTCATAATACTATGATTTATTAGAAGAAGAAAATTTTTCTGTCTGTGACTTATCTTGGAAGAGAATTTTAGGTTTCTTGTTATGGCTAATATTCTTTAAAATATATAGGCATACATGTAATATAAAATATATTGAGTTACATTTTTATTTTATGGTTGAAAAATCCAACAAAAGTACTTAAAACTACTCATCTTTGACAATCTTGCCTTTTAGACTTGAGGCCTTGCTTAAGCTTGTTTCCTTTCAAAGTGTCCCTAGTTAAAGACCCAAAGTTCTTAAGGAGACCCACCCTTTTGCAGATCTGCAGCTTTCTAATAATTTAAAAAATCTTTATCACTCTCAATGATATCTAGTAACATTCACTTAAATTAATCGAGTCCCGTGTTTTATCAGTGGAAAATTTCTCTCAGTGAACTGGCTGTTCCTTTTCTCCCTACCAGCGGTTATTTTATATACTTTCACAACGGCATCCCTCATACCTTCTTTCCTATATACTGTTACAACTCTCTCTCTTCATACAGAAACTTTTCCAGGTCTCTAATTTTCCCATTGTCCTATTCTTTTCTGGACCCTTTCCATTTCTGCTGTATCCCTTATGTAACTAGATGACTGAGATTTACTGAAATATAAGACAGAAGGGGTGCCACTGATTTATGCACCACATTTTGTTATTCTCCATCTCCCAGGAAACACCATTTCTCACAGAACACTTTTTTGCTTTGAACATTAGTGCACACATCAAGACTTGTGTTACACTATCTAGACTTCATATTTTGGTGTGATTTTAGAGTATCTCCAGTGTTACTTCCCAACACACATACATTTCCACCTTCAACATATGTTTGCACAAACTGAAGTTGGATTTTATTTTTGGCACAACCAAATCCTTTAATATTTAGTCTTCATTAAACTTGTGTTGTACTCCAGGATAGTATTATTTTAACTTCAACTATCTGACTCCTTTTTCAGCTGTGAATGTACCTACCAAAACTTGTTGGCCAGCTAGACTTAATCAGACAAATAAGTGGAAATGTTTCTGCAATTATTTCTCTTTAAACTATTCTCTTTAAATAAAAAAGGTAACTCAGGAAAATTCTGAACATGATAATACAAAAATGTAATGGATTCCAAAATTAAGTGCCTTAGTTGTGCTATTAAAATTATATTTAACCATTTAACTGTGATAAACATCTTTTGCTTCACAGTTCCTCAGAAGTTAAAAAGGCTGCTGAATACATAGGTTTTCATGCACCTGAGTTAACATCCAGGAGCCCAGTATGAAACATTCGCTTCTGTATTCCTCATTCATAGTTTTTATAAGAAGCAGCTGAAGTAAAATATTTGTTTGCTGGTTTTTTTTCTTTGAATCAAATTCTAAATTCTTAAAAAATCTTTTTAACCTTAATAAAAACTTGCAGTGTATCTCTGTATGAGAATAATGTATCTTTCATTATGATATGGATTTTAAAATACTCCTGAGTTTTTTTTTAGGACACTTGAGACACAGTATTGCCAGATTTCTTTGCCAAAAAAGCATAAAATATAACAAAGGCTTTGCATTGCATCACAATGTTTCTCTACCGATATGAGAACAGCCTACTATGAAGCATGTTATTTAATTCAAAATGCTAGGGAACTATATAACAGAATGAGCAGAAGGGAACATTTAGAACGAACATGAGAGGGGGAAAAAGATTTTTATTTTTATTTTTTTTTTAAAAAAAGCAGTCTATCAACACAAGCCCAAGCATGTAACACTTCCAAAGGAAGAGCTATAATCCTCATCACTGGAGCAGTTTAGGTCGAAGCCACACAAGTTGCCTGGGAATATATAGCAGAGAGAAAACCCACACTGCCTTAAGCTGAATAGTTTGAATGATGTAGTATGTCTTCTGTCGCTTAGACAGAGCAGGTGACAAGTATTCGATTAGTAGGATTGGGTGGTTGTTTAGTGGTTTCGCTCGGTTTTTTTGCTATCTCGTTTTTTTTCAGATAATTTATCCCACTTAGAGCTCTAGAATTACAGAGAACAGATATGCTGGGTTCCTTCAACTGCTGGTATTTAACCTCTCATAGACATCCTTCATCCTTGCTGAATGACTATCACAACTCACACATCTACAGATTCTCTCTAAGTTTGTCCTGTACCCTTTCTCAAAAGGGTTTTCATATTGTCATTTCTGTATGACTTTGCTTTTTTTTCATACTTACTGATTTATTCTTTCCAGCGTCCCATTTCTGTTCTTTACAGTGGTCTCCATTCACAGATCCCCCTTGAACAGTTTTGTTGAAAGGAATTCCTTTCCCAAGACATTCTGCAGTGTCTTTGGAATTAGAAAACTGAAATTCTACCTGAATTTCTCTCTCTGTTGCTATAAAAAAACTGTTTACTAAGACAGGCATACTCAGACAAAATTGTCCTAGCGTCTTTGTCAACCCTTTATTTCAAAGGATGTTTTCTCTGTTTTTTTTTCTTTTGAGTTTTGAGATGTAACAGATCCAGTGCTAGTTGTGCTTGCAATAAAATATACCATAGAAAATTACCCTGCCTTGATTTAAAGAAACCAGACAAGCAAAGTAAAGAAACAATAAAGGAACTTAAGCACCCACGCAGATAAAGAAAGGGTATCACACAACCAGGTGCATTGTTCTAGAGGAGTTCATAAAGCATTCACTTGAAACTCTGGGGTCTCCAGATGGAAAGGACCACCAGAGACCCTTGGTGAAGCCCCTCAGAGACCTTATAAAGATATGGATATACGCTAATAAGTGTCAGGAAATGTTATGAATACGTAACAGGATTGCAGGAAATGAAAATGAATAACATTTATATGCATACCTATAAGCTGTAGCTGAGAGTGTGCACTTTGGTGAAATGACTACCAGTGCACCTGGCTCAGTGAATAAAGAATACCTGTCTCCTAAGCTCACAAACTGAGTCTGAGAGGTTTCTTTTAAGTGCTGATTTTAGGCAACAGTTTGAAGTGTGTTTGATGCAGAGAAACAAATAAAACACTGCAAGGCAGATAAAAGAAAAAAATATCATTTATTATAAATGAAATCTCATTCAAGCAAGGAGATTCATCTGTTGGATGTCTATCTGCAGCAGCACAAATGTCATCCATGGTCATCAACATTATAACCCATATATATGTAAAAAAATCTGAGTTGTTTCTCTTTGTTTTCTTTCCCTCTTCTCTCCACTGATTGTAAAGAAAGACTACAGTAAATGAGGTACAGACATCTGTAAAGTTAACATCCATGGTTACTCCCAGCAGGAGACAGACACTCAAAGCAAAAAGTCAGTATAGATAATGCTAAGTCAATGGAATTGTGGCCTAGCTATGGTCAAGGTATAATGACATTATTATGACATTCAATTCAAAAATCAAATAAAGTTGTTAGCACAAGGGTCAGCCTCAACACTGTCCAAACCCTATTTGATTTGTGGGCTCTCATCTGCTTTTTTGACCTCAACCATGTCTTTTTCTTTCTTGGAATAAGCTCATTAAGTTCTGCCTTTCAAAAAATTCAGGATTTACTTAAAAAAAAAAAATTTCCTAGTACTTCTACTGTGTTATTATGATATTTTCTTACCTCCTTCCTTGGAGCAGAGCGAGATCAGTGTGTGAACTGTATCCATCAATTCAAGCTGTTGTTTCTGTAGGACACTGTTATTGCTTGTTGCCTTGTTTAACTGTTTCTCTAGTTCCTGGATTATGTAGCTTTGTCGTGTGACTAAGCTTTGTAGGTTCTCTTTTTCCTCCTTCAAAGTTGCCAGCTCCTCTTTGTGCCTTTCTTCCATTTCTAAAATTCTGTGCTCAAGAAAACTAAAATGAAATCAAACAAGTAATAGATATTATTTCAAGCCAAAATAGTAAAGAATACAAAAAACATAACTTTTTTTTTCACAGTATAATTCACAACCTAACTCAATAGTTCTAAAAATGTCACATCTAGTAATTCAGCCCACTGATTTTCTCTGTCAAGTAACCAAATACAACTGATATCTAAGATTCCATTTTGTGATGTCCGCGTGCAGTTCTGCTTAAAGTGCTTGAGCTGCATATCTAAGTTTTGATCTCATCCAAGTGCACAAGCATCCAAGGAAGGTTTTCTCATGAATCACAGACTATATTGAGTTGAAAGGGACTCACATATTCATACATAAAAGCTCAGGTGGAAAAGTCTAAGGTAGGCAGAGGAGGGAGAAAAGCAGGGCATTGCATATGGATGGGTCAATGTGAGAAGAGACAAAAATCAGGGCAATTTGAAAAAGAACTTGTGAAGAATCTTGCCACTGAATGGAAGATAAGCATTAAGAGTTAAGGAGGACCATCAAGGCATATGGAACCCATAGTAAAAGTACCATTTGATGTGGTCTATGTAGCTGGGATAAGAACTGCACTCCAAATGAGTGGTATGTATCTGCTTTCACATTAAGAATAGTACTGTTTTCCTGAAAGGTAAATCAAAAATTTGCATTTTAATGTAGGATTCCTTTGTTTTCCTTTCTCCGTACGTATTCCACCACATCCCCAGCCATGTTTTCTTACTCCACAAAAGGCTCCTCAGATAGAAAACTGTGGGGCATCATACTATGCAACCTGCTTACATTAATTTTTTATATTGAATTAAAAATAATTTTACACATGTATAGAAACACTTTCACTGAATTAATATTCTTTTTCTAGTACCCTCTCTATCCTGTGCTGGAAGTGTACCATTTACAGAGATCAAAGGCATATGAGATTGTATCTAAAAAAATAGAGGTGCGGTAGACAAAAAGGACAGCTAATATCTGTCAACAGTGAACAAGAAGGTTTTCTCATGACAGTGCTTTGATGCTGGGGTGGGAGTTCAGCAGAAAGAATTTATTAATATTAGATAAAGAAATTAATTCAATCTCTCTGCTTTTTCTCTTTAGGGATTCTACTGTATACACCAAAAGAGGTTGTCTCATGCCCACAAACCAACTGGTGGTTACAAACTTGCCAACAAACTGCTTCCTGTTCAAGTCAGTCTTAGGTTTTATTTATTTGCACTCTCCCTCCACCTTTGTTTTTACTTCTGGGTAATAGATCAGTGGCAAAATGCCTGCATAATTTCAGGTCATTTAACCTAACTGAAGAATGTAATAAAATCCATATGGAGTTGTTTTTACTCCATATCACACAGCCTTAATATGAGCTGTTACAGATGATAACAATGCAAAGATTAAATTCAGGCTCTAGATTTTCTGTGCATGCTAGAGTGAGCTCAAATTTTTTGTTTGTGTTTTTGTTTTGTTTTCTGTTTCTTTCATTCTAATTTAAAAAAAAAAAAAAGAAAAAGAAACCAATCAGCAAATATTATTTCCCCTGAAACACAAAGGGGAACATGATATATTTTAAAAGGCTAATTAATTAGTTAAGGAAGCATTACAAGATTTCATGGACGGGAATAATATGGTAGAACATTACAATTCAAAACAAAATATGGATTTTGATGCTAAAAATTATAAATTATTTTAACACCTTATCAGAGCTGTGGCTGATTTTTTTTCATCACTTAAACACCATGCTCTATATCCACATGGATTTTTTTGAGACTAGTTACATGGTAGTCTTTGAGATTAGTTACGCAGGGGGTCAGATGTAGTTTAGTTAACCAGAAGTGGCAAAAAAATATTCAGATGCATTTGGTTTTAGCTATAAAATATTGTTCAAAATAAAAATATTTCATTTGAATTTTATCAGTTCTATCCCCTTTTCTTAGAAATTATTGAAATGTTCATTATGACTCAAGATTTTATCTTTTCTGGTAGACTACTTATATCATTGCATTTGGCACAGGAACAAGGTGGGCCCTTGGAAGAGTCTGTAACAGAACAAGTGCTAGGTGGAGTCACACCCCAGTCTGATATCTTAAAATCCACCGAAATGTTGTATATTATCAATGTAAGAGAAGAAACCATTTTGGAAACTAGAATATGACTTTATAGTTAAATAGTTAGAATGACAAAAAACTTCCCTTTGTATCATAGTATGGTGTTGCAGTGTAGGGGTACTTGAACTCTCAATATGAGTGGTGATCAAGTATCGGTTTATTGATTGACACATTACATTCTTACATGGCATATAATGAGCTAATACATATTCTGTAACCTAAGCATTTATTGGATGCTTTCTTTAAGGGAAAACCACACCTTCTCTCATGCCTTTCTAATCACAACATTCTGTTATCACGTTCAGCTGAAGCTACTCAAGCTGTTTCCCAAACTCCCTGTGATCCACCTGCAGTAATGTCCGTGTAACCCTTTAATAGCCAAACTAAAATTCAGTCCCCACAGTATGGTACAATGTATTTCCTTAATTCCATAATATCCTATTTTCAAGACCACAACTAAATGATTTCCATATCTGAATGATTTCATGTGAAAGAAAGAGCCTTTGACAGCCACAATTTATGTATTGCATTATTTTTTCCCCACTGTGGCCTTCCTAAGACCACAGTAAATGAACCCGTGGTGATGACAGTCTTATTTGTAGCAGCACTGGCCATGTCAAGCAAGAAGGAAGAAGCTGACAATGTTTAGAGCTTCACAGTTTGGCATCTACAGAGACAGACAGCAAGCAGATGTTTTACAGCTTTAATAATAATACATCCTAATATTTTTAAGTGCTGTGTTGACATGTGGTAGGAAGATGGAAGTGCCATAGCACTCAGTTCCTTTGCAGTTTTCTATGTAGATTAAAAGTCATGTTATTATAAACTGCAAAACTAAGCTATTTTCTGGAATGCATATGCATTTATGAAATAAGCTTTCTATATCCATAAATCTATATCAGATAGGAATAAGTCCTGAGGATAGGACCACTCCCTCTATTCCTGGGAAAGGTCCAAAACATGCATTTTGTTTTACTAAGAATCAATGAGAAATCTTTGGTCAAAGCTCCAAATGAACAAAAGCAAAGTCTTCACATAGATCAGGGATTTCTGAAGTGGCCTGTTCCAAAAGAAAGAAATCCTTAAACAGCGTGAGAAAAGCTGCTCTTGTGGCTTTGACTCCAGAGTGGCCAGAATTTTTCATTAGTATTCTTATATTAATACTTGCTATAGCTCATTTAAATAAAAAATAATAAAAAAGAAGTGCTAGAAATCTCATTTAAAAAAATCTTGAAACAGATTGAAAGCAATTACAAAGATATTTAGATACTCTTTTTAACAGTTGCAAGACCACTATATTGACTCTTTTGTGAGATCATACAACTTCTAATAGATAAATGCCATGAAGAAAAAACTTTGCTGAGTGCTTGATGAAGACATTTTCTCAATTTTTTTTAAAGAAGCATAGTGAAGACAGGGTTACAAAGAAAATATTTCTACTAGTTTTCATTAATTACTATTGTTGACACAAAATATTAAAGTAAACAAAAAGAAGGTTGTTTCTATACCAATTAATCAAAAAGTCTATGAAGGCTGACTGGACCATTTTTTTCCAACACTTCCCATAAAATGTTACGGTTCTTTTTTTGCAGTATGTGTGCCTTTCTAATACATCTGACATTCTCACCCATTTCTGATATGTTTGAAATTTACATATGTTTGAAAATATTACTGACCTAGACAGATGAAATTGTAGTGGGAACTACAAAACAATAAAAATAAATCACTAGAAGCATCACATATATATATATATATGCATGTATGTATGAAGATATGTATATATATGTGGTTTTTTTATATTTGTAGCCTTCAATTTGGGGAAATAAATCAGTCCTTCAGGGAAAGGAATGAAATTGTGAGGAAACAAATATTGTTAATGTGAGTAAATACCACTATCATCCATTGGACAATGACTCTTTGGAGTCATTATGTAGAAGAAAATTAAACTAAAAACAAACGTGCACATGCACAGCCCAAACCCAGACAAATTTAATTTTCGTAGAAGATAACTAACTATGTCTCAATGTCTAATATAGTGATTTTGGTGGGCTAGGAATCTGTTTTCAACCATACAAATGATATGTTGACTTGTCAGAGCATAATCTTTCGTGCAACTGTGCTATATCCAGCTGATTCAGAAAAAGCTCTCTAATAATGCCGGAAAGGGTAGAACACCCATATAGAAGTCAGGGAATGACTTCCAGTGAAAGTTGTTGTCATTTTGAAAGGTGATGAAGTAGAATATATAGGAAGCACACTGGTAGCTGTCCAGGGAGGAAGGAAAGCCTGGCTGAGATAATCTATCTTATAAGATAGGTAGTTTATTTACTAATCCATTCCAGACCACAGGAGTTTAAGAGATTTTTTTAACCTTTGTTTTCAGAGGCCTCAGTTTAGGCATGTGAGAACAGGATGTAGACCAGATCTTAGAGATGGACATCTTTTGCATTAAAATAATCTTTAAAATAGTTGAGATATATTAAATATACAGATGAAACATGCACTTAGTTGAGATATTTGATAAATAAAAGGAAGTAATGTCACACTAGAAAAAAATTATTTGGCTGTAAATATATGAGTTTCTTGTATTAAGCATGTATGGGAAGAAGGACGTGTAAAGGATTTCAGTTTTTATTTTTGAGTGGAAGAATATTATTTTCTCATTGAGACAGCTTCTTTGTACTTCCTTTTAGATGAGTGAAATTTTCCTGTATTGTTAGATGGTGATCACTCACACTTATCTTAGTGGTCTGATATTGTCTGATCAGTTTAAGGAAATATGAAAATATGTGTACCCATAGTTCTCAGGACAGTGAAGTAACCGGGAAAGTAAAGTAAACCATTATTCCATTATATTTTTCCTCATTTGTTTCATTTTAGTAAATAAAAAAGTTTTTTTACACTTACACATTGAAACAAATAGCATGCTATAAGTTAAATGCAGCTGGTACACTCTGGGGGGAAAAAATACACAAAACAGCCACTTAAGCAAGGAAATCTTTCAAGAATAAATCAAAATAGTATTTAAAAAGCGTTTGTGGGAGAAAAAAAATGGCAATGGAAGAAACCACCATTTACATTATAGTGGGTGGGAACCCACAAAACTAAATTATTTATGGCAAGAGAGCACTCAATAGAAACATGATTCTAGGGCAAATGTGACTCTGCTTATGCCATGGAAAATCTTTCTCTTCAGTGGGATAAAAAGAAAAAAAAATTGACCCGTCTTCCCAGCAGAGACAGGAAGTAAAGTGAAAGGCCAAGAATAGACATATTTCTAGTCTAAAGAACATGCACTGGTCCCTTGTTGATATGCAGTGTTCATTTTATTTAGGGATAATATGCAAGTTACTGTAATACCTCAACAATCAGTTATTGTTACTATAAGAGTTTGCATTACTTTCATTCAAAATCCAGTTCTTGGAAAGTTATTAAGATTGTTATTTTTGTTTTATATTGAGGAATTTTTAGCCCAGAGAAAGAAATTATCAGCCCTCAGTACACCAGCTGTTTTGATTACTTTTGCAATTACAATAGTTCCTACACTAGTTCCCATTGTGGTGTAAACCTACCGCAGAGGAAAGGTCCTTTCCAAAAAAGGGTTACAGTCATGTAAGTGATGTGCTTAAAAGGAGTTTTCTCTATTTTATTAATGTGAAAGTGCTATGGAGAGGAATGAAGAGAATTTAACTGAATAGCTACTAAACACAGGTTGATGGGTAACCTATAAAGTCTGTTTAAATTCAAACAAGCTAAAAGTTCTAGCATATCCAGAAACCTATTATCTGCTGAGATCAGCAGGATTTGTCCCACAGTGAACATGACACACATATGACTGATTTCAAGATCAAGACTGCAAGGCCAAGACTACACAGTTCTCTGTTAGGAGCAGATGATGATGCAAGAGTTGATGATCCATATTTTAATGTAATCATAACACTGCCCTCTCCCTAATTTTATCACTCCCAAGAGTGTAAAAGAACCTGCACAGTGCATACCGGGTTCCTGTCTCATTACAAGATGAAACTCCACATGCTTTTCCGTTTATCCACACATCCCTATACCTCTGAGAAAAACAATAAGGTGTGCTTTATAAAATAGCCCTCCTTTTCTATTAACTTTTCACAGACCTTTTCATCATCATGTCAGCCAAGTCAAAGGTCAACTCAACTAAAACTTATTTGTTTACTGACATGAAGACTTTATACTCTGATACATTACTAATGTAAATAAATTCAAATTATTAAGTATACAAGATTCAGTCTCATGAACAGCCAACAAAATTTTGTTGCTAACCAGATTGCAGCAGATAAAAGGGCAAGTATTTATATACTTAACTAATACTTGGATTAAACCCAATTCGAAAAAGATTTGTAAAATATGTAAAATGAACTGCCTCCTGCCCATACCCACTCTCTCTGTGGATTACAGGGAGAGAATCAGAGGCAAATTACTTAGTTTGGAGATGGTTGAAGGCAAAGTTAGCCCTATGCTAATTTATTCACATACCCAGTTGATTAAGAGACATCTGTGGAGTTCAAGAGTTTTCAGTGTAAATCCAACTTGTCCAGAATATTTGTTGGAATTGCTGGTTATAAACAGTTGTTAGATGAAACACATTTTCATAATCACTAGCAATAGTGATATATTATTTGACCAGCTTTGCAACTAGACAGATTTAACAAATACATTTGTTTGTAACAATATTTTCTATTTTTCACCATTACCTGGATTCTGCCTTCCTTACTATGCAGCTCCTTGCCCACTATGTTGTTAGTCTGCCTCAGGTATAACCCTGGACAATATTTTTCTGCCTCGATTGCCCATTCCTGTCTGGCAGCATGGGGATCACACTGCTCTTTGACAAACTGATTGATCTCAATTCAAACAGTCCTCTAAAGCTTGTACCAGATGCTTTAGTACCTGCCTCAGGTTTAAAGCTGTTTACCTCCTTTCATTTTCAGATGTAGAGGAGAGAGGAAACAGAAACCACAGTCCTAGTCAGAATGACCTCACAGCTCTTTCTAGAAGGGAGCCATGAGGCTGTGGAGTTGAAATCACTCCGTGTCCTCCCCACTCACACCTGTCCATTTCGGGAGCAGCACTACACTGGATCTCTCAAAGGACAGTCAGGATGTGGAATGGCTTTTCTCACTGTCCTGGGTGCCGTTGCCCAGGTGACATCAGCTGCAAGGAAAGGCCACAGCTGCCTCGTACACAGTACAGCTGGTCCCAGCCAACTCCAGCCGAGCCACCACAGGGTACGGTGTGAGGAGGGAGGAAGTGAGAGAAACAGTGCTGCAGACACCGAGAGCAGAGAAGAGGAGGGAAGGATGCACTGGAGCAGATAGAACCCTGAAGCCTCTGGGAGAGACCATGGTGGAGCAGGTATTTTCCACAAAGGACCCCACGCTGGATCAGATGATGTCCAAAAGGAAGCTGCAGCCTGTGGAGAGCGCATGTGGAGCAATCTTATCCTGAAAGACTCTCTGCTGGAGAAGGGAAAGAGCATGAGGAAGAAGGAGAGGCAAAGTGTTGTGCACAGTCTACAACTCCCATTCCTCATTCCCCTGCAATGCTCAGGGGGAAGTAGAAGAGTCAGGAGTAAAGTGGACCCTGGGAAAAAGGGAAGGTAGGGGTGAAAGGTCTTTTTGGGTTTGTTTCTGTTTCTCACCATCCTACACTGTTATTAATTGGCAGTAAATAAGACTGTTTTACTCATGACAGTAACTGATGAGTGATCTCCCTGTCTTTATCTTGACCACAAGCTTTTTCTTCATATTTTTTCCCCATTCCAATAATGGGGGAGAGTGACAGAGAAGCTGGGTGGGCGTCTGGCAGCCAGACAGGGTCATCCCACCACACACACTCTCTGACACACTGAATTGCCAGGTTCAGTGACTTCAGGTGCTGAGTTCCTGTGTCATAGAAAGGAAGTGGAACTGCTTCTTGACTCTACTGCTAAAAAATGCTGTGCTGCTAAAGAGTTTTTTCATGGGCTTCAACATAAAGCCCAAATGTTTACCACTGACTTAGTCTTTAAATGGAGCATGGCTCCAAGTGTGCTATATATAATTGAGTCCAAAAGGAGAGAGAAAGCCTTCTACATGTCATATCTTTGTATGCATTAAAATTAGAAAGATGAACTACTGCATATTTTCTGTTTCATTAATATTTTGAATACTTGAAAGTGCTCATGAAAGTTATCCCTATGCTTTTTGGTAGTAGGAACTGTGGTCATATAATTAAGTTGCCATGAAGCAAAATAAGATGTAAACTTACAGTGAGCATGAAAAGTGGTAAAAATCAGCTTACATTTATTGTAGAGGAACTAACATAGTGTAAGTTCACACCCTAGCATAATTTTATAATAATTATAATAATAATAATAATAATTTCATAAATATTACCTGTGCTTGCCACTTACCATATTTGCTTCTGTCATTCTGTCAGTTGTTTAGAAGAAAGTATGCACAGACCACCTTGTGGTGAACAGAGAAAGAGTTTGAGACTCATTTTTACCTGTTTTTCTCATGAATTTTTAGGATTTCATGTGTCTGTTGTAGCAGTTGTTTTTCTAGCTTGTATGTTGACAGTGAATTTTCCAGTAGCTGAATTTCAAGTCTGGATGTTTGATTTAGCACCTTAAGGATAAATTAAAAACATTAACATTTATATTGTCCTGGTTATTTTGTTATAGCAATATAATACAACCATTTCATTCTGATTCAATGATTTTCAAAAATTGTTTCTACATCCTTTTTTAACCTCAGTTGCTCAGCTGGTGCAAATGAACTCAATGAAGCTACACTGATATGTACCAGCTGATGTTCTGGCAACCTGTTTACTGTAGAATAATACTAGGACAGCAGAAAAAGGCAAAGTGACTGCCAAATAAGCTTCATTTCAATGGAAAGAACAAGAGGCATGCCTCAAACATACATTCTTACAAAGCATGCTTAAACCAGAGAAGTGCAAGAGCGCTTGGACTGAAGTCAAAGTGTTGCCTCTGCTGTTTTGTAAATAGAGCTCCTACTTTAGTTTTCCCCTGAGTTTTCTCTTTTGCAGTGTTGGCAGAAGTCTGGTGTCTGCTTATGTGATCACTACTTGTACTCTTGCACAGACTTTTAAGATGAAGACTGTGATCCTAAACATTGCTTTATGCAGTTCTCTTTCACTTTAGTGGTGGTCTGTATAAGCAGCGCAAGTTTCAGAAAGTACCTCAGATCAAAGAAGGCTTAACCAGATGAAAGAGAATAGATTCTAACACACAAAAAAAAAAAAAAAAAAAAAGGTTTAAAAACCATAAAAAGCAGAATGCTTTCAAGCATGAAACTGATAATATTAAGTAATGTTAGCTGATTTTTGGGGTTATTGTCATTCATTACATAGAGTCTGAAGGAGTGTATAAATAATTTTTGTGGCTATGTGTGTGCACAACACCTGAGATGCAACCACTCCTGGAAAATTATGTGTCTTTAATGGAATCTATTAGACCTTTCTTGGAAGGACCGTAAATCAGCATCATTATAGGATTTTACAGTAAGATTTTCTCATGCATAGATTTGTAGTTTGGGTTGGAAAGACCTTTAGAAGTCATGCAGTCCAACTCCTCTGGGACATCTTCAACTAGATCAGGTTTTTCAGAGCCCTAGTTCAATGTGACCTTGTTTCCAGGAATGGAGCACCTACCACCTCTCTGGGCAACTTGTTGTAGTATTTTATCACCCTCATAGTCAAAATCTCTTTTCTTTTATCTCAATCCACTCTCCTTTAGTTTTAAACCCTTGTTCTATTGCAACAGGCCCTGTCAAATAATTTGTCCCCATCTTTCTTGGAGGCCCTCTTTATGCACTGGAATATTGCAGTAAGATCTCCCGAAGTGCTTTCTCTTCTCCAGACTGAACAATTCCAACTCTCTCAACCTTTTTTCATAGGAGAGATGCTCTAGTCCTTTCTTCATCTTTGTGCCCCTCCTCTGGACCCGCTCCAAGAGGTCCATGTCCTTCCTTTGACAAAATTCAAATTCCTGAGAATTTATTACACAACATAAAAGAATAAGAATGGCTCTCAAGCTCAGTTCAGTGCCTTATTTTTGTTTGAAATTGTTGACAGTCACAGAGCAACATGAGTTGTCCTTTTTCAAGTGTATCGAGGTTGAAAAATTTGGAAATGATCGTCATGCAGCTGTTATATTTTTCAAGATGGATACATTTGGAAGTGCCAAGACACATCACAACAGTTTCAGAAAGACCTGGCAGAAATTGAAAATGTGTTTTGAAGATTTGTCTGGGGTAAGAAGTCAGGAAAGCACAAACGGATTTCCAAAGAGGATATATCTGTGGAACAGCCTGCAAAATGTCAGTAGAACTTCAGGTAGAAAAGAAAGGTTAAAGGGAATCTGTGGGATTTTAGACGGGCCAGGACTTCAGAGGGTTTGCTGAGATTTAAGGAGCTAGAGCTCTATCTTCATTCCTTCAGACTCCTTGCTCTGGAATAAACACTGCTTATTACAGGTATGAGAACCTGTCATGCCCTTTTCCTAATAGCCTACAGACCTTCCTCACTCAGCCATGCTGGCTGCCTCCATCCCTGTCAACAGCAGTCTTTGTTCACTTTCTTGAGCCACCTGTACTACCCTTTTCATATTGATGATAGAGCCAGGGACTACAGGGACCTTCTTCATAATGCTGAAAGAAGGGAGATGGAATGTGCTGTCACTGACCTGAAAGGCATGGCAACTACTCTGACAAGGAAGAGCCACTATCACTGATATCTTAAACATCCTTTAAACTCTTCACCAGTAGGTATAAAAGGAGGAAGTCATCCATTCCTCCATGCAGTTGCCAGTGACACCTCTACCTTGAAGTGAATCCCCAAAGGAAAAGTGAGACAGACACAGTATACATTTTGCCCCTTATCTGCTTAAAGGGGGAAACTATGAATGAGTACTCAACACTTACACCTATGGAGCTGTTTCAGGATATAAAGAAGAGTTTTTATGCTTCCTTTAATAAACATATGATTCTACAGTTAGTAAGTCTTCATTTCTTATGTTTACAACTAGATAATTTGCTGATAATGAATGAAATATTTTCCCCAACATTTTTGTAAGTCAACATACTACGTTTTAGAAACTGTGGTAATTTGAGATCACAACACTTCTAAGTGAATACTGATCTATTATCTAAGATGAAGGAGGAAAGGTATAGGGAACACCTGTAAGACACGTCTCTGTCTTTCATAGTTACTGTTATTTCTCAGTGTACTATAATGTGAATATATAGAAAATTGATAGTGATATTGTGAAGGTAAGTAAAGGCATTAGAATATGATCTTTCAGGAAGAACATATACTAGTAAAACAAACAAATAAACACAATGCTTTAATTTCACTCTTTTAAATGAACTGTGAAAGCAGTGCAACTTTTAATACGCTACATCTTACAAAGATCATTAGGAAGTCAGCAAAAATAAGGAGAACAAATATGAATCTTAAGATGATGAAAGCATTCAAAAGGCAAAAAGTACCTACCTTTAAAATAAGCCCAGTATTAAATTATAATCAGTGTTATGACAGTGATACGCATAACTTCAATTGCAACAGGGATTTTAGTGCTAGGAATGGAAATGTTTTGTTTGTTGGTTTGGTTTTTTTTTTTTAATTCAAGTGATACTGTGAAATTTTACAGTAATAAAAGATACACAGTATTTTATAAAGAAGGTGATGCTTGTCCCTCTCCACAGTTTAAAATCTGCAGACACCCACTACTTTTCAAATGGCTGGAAATAACTTGCAGAAAATAAACAAACTTGCTTAGAATAGTGAAGAGACAAACAATGGAGATCAAAGACTCTGTTTATCCTGAGGGTCTTTATTTAGCTTGACACTTGTATCATTCGCAGTTGGTAGCTGTTCTGTTTATTGAAAGTCAAATAGTGATTTAGTTCCCTGGACAGTCCTGCCTTTCTTACAACACACAGAGCTAAATATTACTAAGCAAATGAATTCAAAAGAAAGACACATAACAAGGTCAATCATCACCATTGTTGGTACCAAGAAACAGAGTGTGTAATGTTTCTTGGAACCCTGTGTTGAAATGCTTTGTGTGATGATGCACTAGAAAGGAAAGAGGATTGGAAACCTTCTCTGCAATTAACAGCTTTTACAAAACCACTCTGGGAACATACCTGTGTTTCAACATCTGTAAGTTTTCTTGTCTGCTCTGCTGTTTGGCTGAGGAGGCTGGTCCCTATCTCGAGCATGGTGGCAGTATGGTTCTGCACAGCATTCTGCTGCAACTGCACCATCTCTGATTTCATGTTTTCCACAATGTAGTTCTCAAGCTGTAAAAGAGAAAAGGTGGTAACTGTAGTATTTTTGCCTATTTAGGCATTTTGGTGACGTAAGAGAGCATAGCTGGCATTCTTGTCAAAAGTGTAAATTATAATGTTTCCTGGGGGAGCACAAGTTTCATTTGACTTTGTGACTGTTGGGACAGGGACCTGACTCTCTGCCCCTTTCAGTCCCAGAGCCCCATGGTATCAAGTACCATGGTCTGGAGTATGAGCTGAAGCAGGCCCTTCCTGACTCCATCTGTGTCATGGTTGCAGTGAATATTTGTTATGGAGATGTCAAGGCAGCTCCAAAATGAACCCATAAAGAGTAAAGCACACCAGAGAGAAACACCAAGCTCAACCTGTGCATAATAACTTACATATACGTTCTTTCTGGAAGAGATCCTACCACATCCTCCCTCCCTTGATTTGTGCCTGTCTTGTAGTCATTCAGCAATATAATTTTTTCATTTGGTTAGATCCCCACAAAGATTTTCACAAACTCAGCAATGAATGCATCTTAGTTTAATCGTGACAAAAAGAATTGTAAAAGAATGGAGATACTGTCATGGCAATACAAGAAGGAAGATGTTGACCAAAAGGCATAGAAAACTGATTTGCTCCTTTACTTTTGTTGTCTTGATATTTGGCATGCATTAGCAGTCTGTTGAACAGAATCTGAACTAGGACCCCCTAAATAAACTGAGTACTTTAGGGAGGGGCACTTTTTGTTGCAGTGTGTTTTAGTTACCATAGGCAGGATCATTGTCTTCCAGCTTTTGGGGTTCTTGCCCTGTCACAACAGATCATTAACCCAGAGCTAGTATACAGTATGAGATTGTTTCTTGTATAAGCATTGTTCTGGCTTGATGTGCTCCATAAAGTATTAACATAACAAAAGGTGGCCCAGAATATAATTTTCAATCCCTTCCACTGAAACCAGCTGGAGTCCAGCCAGTTTATACCCAGTGAGAATTTGGTCCTGTTTCATGTTGTGGCTGATCATGTCTTTTTGTGGTTAGCTGATTCCAGACTTAAGCAACTGCTGTTTTGTCTAATACTTTTAATCACATTGGGCCTGCTCCTGTAGTGGTAAGCGTATTTCACTGTGAGAGGTAAACTGCACAACTAAATAGTAGGAACCAGATGGAGCTGATTTAAAGACTGGAAAAGAAGCAGGAGTCAGATATAAAGCATGATTAATAAGAAGAGCTGCTTTCATCTTATCTATAGATATACCTGTGCTTAGAGGTCACTGCCATATAGATGTTCTAATGAGCCACTTCATCTGAGCTCACAAAATATTTATGACAGTTTGATCATTTATGTGCACCTATTAGTTTTATAAGCACTTTTACAAAGAAAGAACACTGCCACAATGTAAAATGTTTCCCTCAAAAGATAGTTGTTGATGTTCGATTTGTTTGTTTGTCTATCCCAGTGTGGATAAGCCATACCAATGATGGTCAAAACTAAAGTGTATGTCATACAATTTCAGATAACAAAAAAGTTTGATTGAATTGACAGGTATTGACTATGGGATGGAAACCTACAGAGTGTTTTAAAAGGTTGATAAAATTTATTTTTGAATACTCAGATAATATTTAAATGAGATTTAACATTCAAGGGCAACTGTCTATTGTAAAGTAGTGTCTCCAATGGATGTCATAGTTTAAGTAAGTTTAGTGTAAGTTTAATATTCTGATTTAGCTTATTATTGCGAGAGAAGTGTTATAGATTTTGAAACATGTCCATCACATTTCTCTACTATGCTTTTGTGTTCAGAAGTAGTTTTGCTGTATATCTCCTACTCATAAGACAATGCATTTTTAAACACCCTTTGCTTCTTGTTTTCTAACCAGTAATGTTAGTAATTCCATTTTAGTTATTCCTTGATTGCAAATGGGTCGTATGAATGACAACCAATGGTTGGTTGTCCTTTGCCATATCCAGATCCAGACTATAGAGACTGATTCTCGAACATCTGAACAAGAAGTTTCCATTTCTCAAACTTCACTTCCTAATGAAACAGGACTCTCAAGTCATGGAACTGCTCATGATGTGTTACTAACATTTCCTCACACCCGATGTCTTTTGTTTTCAGATAGGAACATAATATTTCTGTTAGTCTGCAGCTTTCTGAAACAGCTTCTTTGTACATGGGCCACATGATCTATATGTGTAATGGATGCCTGTGAAAACCTGTGCTAAGATGAGGTAAGCACAATTATTATACATCAGAAATCAGAAATTAGATGCTTTCACTCATCAGTAAGAAAGCCTGCAGATAGGGATATAATTATAAAAAGACATTTATATTTCTAAGCATTTTTGCCTGTTACTTTACTCACATTACAGAAAGAATTGCAATGGAAAAATCTAATTATATCTGTGTGGAGTTACCGCAGTTTTGACTAGCAAGAACAAGGCATAGATTGAGGCATACTTTTAATTATTGCAATCTAACATAGTCCCAACAGTATCCAGTCTTGGTTACTCACCCCTAAAACAGCCTCAGATTGAATCTGAGACTGACTCATTATAATAACAAAATGGACTTTCCTGTTTCAGAATTACTCATTAAATGCTTTTGTAAATATTTGATGTTCAGTATATGGCCACAATAGTTTCTGTGAGCACATCTCTGGATTATCAAGAGTTATTCATTCAGGCAAAGAAGGGTTTAACGAGGACTGAAATAATGTACAGGTTCTGTTACATTAATTCCCCTTCCTTCATTTATCCACTTCTTTTAGTTTGCTCTGCAGATTTATTGGTTGTGATACTGGCCCTGCTGAAGGAATGCCAAAATTCCCATTGACTTCAACAGGCCAAGATTTCACCTATTATTTTTATTGCAGGAAGACAACATTTACCAGATTCATTATGCTCAAGCACTGAGCTTCTTCTGAAGCTTTTCCTTCTTCGGAGACATTGTATTAAGTGTACTGAACTCAGCTTTCTTTGTGGTTAGTTAAGAGCAATAGCATCTATTTAACAGGTGATAAAAGGATCCTTGCAGGGTGGTCTCAAAGAGAACATGACAGGCACAAATCTATTCACAGAAGTAAATTCAAGAACATTTAGGGATTTAAGTCACTTTTTAGGACTCCTTCATCCTATAATTAATTCAATTTGTCTAAAGAATCTGAATTAAATATTAAATATAAAATACATGAAGAAATTATCTTCTCAGTAAATCTACTTTTTACATTTGGATTTTTAAATCCTTATATTACTGTATCTTTTCATTTCAGTTTTGATTTTTTTTCAAAAACAAAACAGAATTCTTTTCCACATTCTTCCCCCCCTCTCTCACCGCTCCCACTATATGGCTTTCAATACCATATTGATGTCCTTGTTAATAATTTGGCCGCATCTGCTTTCAGTAAGACTCATTACAGTCCACAGGAGTTTTGGATAATGCTGAATTACCAGTGGGATATGTAAGAACATCATAACATTCTCACAAATAAAACTGTCAGAAGGTTCAGTGTTATTGGTCAATAAACATTCCAGAGGATTATATATTAAAAGTGTCTAACTTTTTCTGGACAATGTTTATTGAATAATTTTCATAGAAACCACCCAAACACTAATAGAACTATTAAAATGGAAACTGTAACTTAGGGTCTAAATAAATTACAAGGGTCTGTGGCAAACGGCTGCTAAATAAAATAAGACCTTTTTTCTTTTACTTTGATCAAATAATGTTGGTCCCAGGTTGCTGTATGTTAAGAACTGCTATGGTATCCAGACGATGTATCCAGAACAAGAATGCAAGGTATCAACAGATTGTTCTCCCTCTCCTACCATAGGTGACACATAATTCTGAATTTTAGAAAGACAATGATCAATGATACATTGTAAGAACATTTCGATGTTGTCTTGCTTTGGATACATGAATATATACTAGCAAGGCTATATTACAACACAACCAGTGAAAGTTCAATTCCTCTTTATTTGTTTTTCAGTTTGAGGGAGGGTCATACCTCCCCACACTGACAAATCGCCTTGGGGAATGAGATATAGGAGTGACAGTTGATGGAATATGCATTTTATAAATGCACAAACAGCCCCAGTGGGAATAACACATAGAATACCATAGTATTTCTTTGACTTTTGCAGAAGTATAAAGGGGTTAGGAAGGACTTTATCACTGAGAAAAGAAATTCTATTTTTGTATATAAAAAAGACAACATTGCATTTATTTCAAAATATAATATATTCTACAAACTATTTGTCAATGAGAGATGATTGATAAAAGGAAAAAAATTACAGTGATGCAGCCTTTTTATATTACAGATCCTATGAGTAAAGAACAACCAGAACATATCTTTCCACTGTTTCTGACCATTTGGAATCAGGGAAAATGGGTATGGATGGCACATAAAGGCAATGAATAATGTGTAAATGTTCAAACACTAATTGGCACCGCATTTGAAACAATCTTACCTGATTACCTGTATCAAATGATACCTTGAGAAAGAAATCAACCTTGCTAAACTAAAGTGTGAGCTTGAAGTGACTGCTACACAAACTGGACTCAAAGAAAGGCATTTTGGGATATGCGGTTTATAAGGCTTTCACAAATCTCTGGTTATGAAATATACTAGTTACAAAATATATTGGTTATGAAATATATATTTTTTTTGTTTCAATTTAAGAGGAACCAGAAAAGTAATCCAGCAACTCTATATATAGTCAGACCAACATTTTTAGGAAAGCTGGCTTTAGAAACTGCATTTTATTTTATTGGTATTTTAGATTCAATATACCTAGATTTCTAGCCTTAAGGCAGCAAGAAAATAAGCCTGTTAGTTTTTCAGTTGCACATTAATAATAGTAATTATTTGCATAATGTTTACACAATTAATTATTCTGTACTTGTTTTTCTAGTTTTATATATTTCTGTAATATTGCAACTCATCATTTTGATTTTTTACTTAGACAGTTTTTATATCTTAACCCTAAATCATAATTGTGGTTTTCCAAATTCTGTTCCTGGCAGAGAAACAATGATTTGAAGAATGTGTATATCTTCCTCATCTACCTCATGTTGAAACAAATATATGCATTTCTGAACTAAAACATTGGATGGTTTTTTCCAAATCAAACGTTCCAAACATATCAAATATACTTTTCCTTAAATCATTGAACCCTTGAATGACTAAATCTTTTGCATTTCTTATGTTTGCTGTCTGGATGTAAAGCATAATTAAATAGATGCAATTTCACTGTGACCAGTGAAACTACAGCTGCATTGTCCTCACACAAGGATGAAATACTGTTGAGTTCAGCCCCAGCTGACTCATACTGAGGTTTCTCATTCAGTTGACTGCCAATATACTAACGACATTTGTCTTCATGGTGATTGAGCTTGGTTTCATAGCAATCTTCAGAGAAATAGAAGTGTGCCATGAATGTAGAAGAGTCTTTCAACTAGTTTAAAAAAAAATAAAGGAAAAATATGAAACAAACCACAAAACAAAAACAAAACAGTCAGAAGAAATTAGGGATAACATACGTATGAAGTTATTCCATAACTCATGAAGTAATCTTTTTGCTGCATTCAGCATTGGTATAGTGTTTGTAGCAGTTTTGTTTCCAGTTCTGAATGTTGTAATTCAAGCAAGACGTATGTTATTTGAGAAAGTGTACAGAAGACAAAAAGTGGTCATAGAAAACTGAGAGACTTAGAAATATTTAGCTTAGTAAGAACTCTAGCAAGGCAATAACTTATTAGAATGACATAAAAATACAAAGGGAAAGTGAATAACCTGTTTTACACATCCATGCAGCTTTACTAAATGAAGTTTACTTTTACATATTAGGTGAAAACCCATCTAACAGTATAGGTAATAAAATATGGATCAGGATTCTACTGTTGGCAGACTGAAAAGTCCATTTTTGTGGAGGATGGGTAAAGAATAGGAAAGATCAGGCCAATTTTAAGGTATTTTATAGTTCTTTTTAGTTGCACTTTATTCATTATTCTCAGGATTTTTTATTGCTTTGCTTCAGACCTAATTTTGCAGGCTCAATATTTAGAATCACACTCTGTAGTAAAATCTTCTTTGAACTGAGAAAAGAAAATTAATCTCTTAATGAAACTTTTAGAATCAATTCAGTAAAAAAATGGGTCTCCTGAATTAAAATTACAAAAATAAAATTAAAAAAAAAAAATAAAACCCAAACATCCTCACAAAACCCCACAAAACAGAACAAACAAGCAAAAAACCAAACACACAAATTAAAAACAAACAAACAAACAAAAACAAACCGCCAAACAAGAAATGCAACCACACCTGATGATATAAATAAACGAAAGTGTTCTGGATAGACAAAATTAGCAAAATGAGGAAGGATCTGAATGTATGAATATACCTCTGTAGGGAGACAATCTGCAGAAGTGTGTAAGAAATTATTGCATAAACCAACTGTGCAACTGTAAATTGGCGGCAATTTCTTGTACTCAAATTACTTCTATTAGGTTACTTTAGAAACTCCAATCCCTGAAAATCAATCAATTTGTGGATTGTGTCAGTGATGGCTTGGCATCTCCATACCATGTTATGTTGTGCAGTAAAGTACATGCACCATAATAAGTAATAACAGATAATAGTAGTGGAAGAATATGATGTATGGAATCCCACTGGAATCTTAGGAAACTGTAGGGAAAAAGATTTTTAATTTATTATTGTACTTTATTATGAATAGAAATAATACTTCCTCTACCAGTTAAGACAAGATATGGGCAACACATAGTTCTTTGTTTCAGGATTTTAAAAGTCTTTCCCTGTTAGGTTTACTCAATAGTATAATATTCAAATATGAATAAGATGGGAGCAAGAAGGTTGAGTTTCAGTTCTTCATGAAGTATGTGACAAGAAACTTTTCCAATTTGTTTTTGAAGTTTTACATCATTCTAAAAGCTTAGTCACTTTTAGACCTAAAATAAAAAAAACCCTATATAAATCAAATTTATTTGCCATTTCTAATGTAATTAATTAGAGGTATTAAAAATTCATACAAAACATTTAAGAGCAAATTTCCATTATTTTTGTATGAATATTAGATCTCGTTTTTTCAACCTTAGGGTTTCATAACGTCAATAAGCAGAACCACATGAAATGTGATTAAATGGTCCCACAAGGAAGCTACTTATAACAAGTAAATCACAGCAATATGTTCTCACTTTCTATTGATTAGTAATATTTCTGGTTCAAAGAATTATCCAGTTTAATGTTAACATTTGCAAGTTTTATTAGTGTGAAACATATTTTTCTTTCTGATATAACTTTCTAAACCACTTAAATCTATAAACTAAAATTATTCTGTTATATAGTTGACTGAAAACGTGAACTCTCCTCAATATACACTGAAGGGGAAGACAATTATAGAAAATACAACATCTGTGAGATTACCCTAAAGAAATTAACATCTGGGGGGATTTTTTAAAAATAGCTTTCTATTAAAATGTAGAACGAATTAATTTTCTTTGGCAAAGACAATTTGGTGAAGACTACTTCTCAGAATAATGAGTTTTGGAATTAATTCTGTGTAGAAGAATATTTAGACATCTTTTGACTCCATTCTAGAGGTTGCTTGTATGACATAATCAAGATTATGTCTACTGAAATATTTCCTCACTACACTACTTATGATTCTTGAAAAATAAAATCTTAAACTGCACAAATAGTTCTCATTGCTATATTGCTCTGCCAGCTCATATCTAAACTTTCAGTGAACCAGGGAAACCGTAGTATAGTTTGGAATCTGTATGTGTTATAGGAGGTAGTATAATGATTTAACATTTTATTACTTAATGTATTTTTAATTCTGCCTGGTTTCTTACACTCATCACTATGATATTTTGTCATATCCCTGATGAAGAATTCACAAACTCTTTCTTTTTTTTTTTTTACCATTTGTCTATTTTTCCAGTGTAGGTTGCAGGTTTTTATCCTTCTGTCTGATTAATGCCTGGTACAAAATCTCAAAGTCAGCTGAAAACCTGGGACATTACATTATGGTGTTGACTGCCAATAATGTACAGTCTTAATCCAAAATCTTTTTTGAAAGCATAAACTGGAAGTATAAATGCACTGAAACCACTGAAAATACTTCAATTTCAGTACATATGGGACTACAGGAATTCAAGGACACCTCCTGGGCCATAAAACAACTTCCTTGCTGTTCCAGGCAACTACTAATTTTTAGCTTCATCCCAGAGAGATCCACAAAACATCCACTCCAGGCATTCCACCAGTCTTAAAACACTCATTGAAACTCATCACCTGTGCACTATGTATTCACACTCTCCATAACTGTGCTTCTATCAAAACTAATCTAGTGGTGAGGAGAACTGAAAGTGATCTCTTTTCCTAGGTGACAAGGAATAACAAAAATTTTCTCAAGTTTCGTTGTCACCAAAAATGTATTTCTTGTTGTGTATTCCCTGTCCATGATGCCTATGATGTTTCACTGGCACCTGGTAAATACTGAACTACAGTAGGGTTTTGCCTTTTTCAAAAAACATATAAAATGCAGGAATGGCAATGCTTGTGTCTGTAATCAGTGTTTATGCAGCTAATTACCTCAGAACACAAGGTAAAATAGAAACAAAATATATCTGCATGGACAGCAGGATTCATGGTCTGCTCGAGGAAAGAACACCCTGCTATCAACTTCTGACTCTCAGTAAAGCCTTTGGCAAGTTAGAGCAGCTGAGCAGACAACATGTTTGTAAGTAGATGAGATCCCTCAACTCAACACATCTTATTTAGTGAAAAATATTTAAAAGAATCCTATCTACACTACACAGAATGTTACTATTTCAATTGAGCCCTGTCTTTTTCTCCTCCTTTCCCCAGCCCAAAAATGACAAATATTATTTTGTTATGACTTATGTCTTGTATTCAGCATTTGGCTCCAACATCATGATTCCATCTATATTGAAGAAAGATGTTCTTGTCCACTGATACCTAATATAGCAAAGAGAAAAGCTTTGTGTGCTGTAAAATCCATTCCCCTGAAGAATCCAAGGAGGCAGAAACTTGAAATTTGCTGAACTACTTCAGTCTATCAGGAATTAAGATCTAGACAAGGATTTTTATGTTCTCACACACAGTATTTATGTGCATAAACTTAGGAGTGCATACATAATAACTGTCTTAAATTATGAACTATAATGTAGTAAGTAGCAATGTTCATTTGTGTCCTATAAAGTTTGTCTGTACTTGTGATTCTTAACTTTTTTTACAATAATCTAGGCACAAGCACTTTAATGGTGGATGTTCTGGATATGTGAAAATGTTTACTTCAGTTTCAATACAGACATTAAAAAAATTGTATTGATATCTCTCTGCTGGAATCACTTTCTATTTTTAAGGCACAAATAAATTAAATTTGCAAGAATATCTGAGTAGTAAACTAAGAACTTCAGTTTCCCACAGCACTATAAAAATATCACCTGTAAGTACAAACTCTAACACCTTTCCTTCTCATTCTAGAAATTCTACATATATGGATTAATGTCTAAGTGCCTCCAGGCATACCTATAATTCTCAGCATTATAATGAATGTGTAACTTTTCACACTGGGAAGATGGTCCTGCCAAAATATGTGCAACCCTCAAAAATTTGGTTTCTTCCTGTGCTGATAAATGTGATAGCTTTAATACATGTCAAACAGTGTATTAAACTATATAAACAAACAACTTCACAAATACTCCCAATGATTATTGAAATTATAAAAATGCAGAAAAATCTCAGATTAAAACTGTCACATATTCACTGCGCATGTACAACTATTTGCATATGCACATACATGTATGCATATATTAATTAAGAACGAGTTATTTTCCCCAAATAGATTATAAAACTTTTTCACAATCAGCAGTGGAAAGAACTGAAGACCACTAAGCCATTTAATATAATATAATATCAGGTACTCAAATTAGCCTGCAGAAAACACTATGAAACTTAATAAGATAAAAGTTCCTTGGTTTATCTGAAATGGCATAGTTCAAGACATATATCCTTTTATGGTTTTAATAATTGTGTAGGAAGATAAGACCTTTTTTATAGGAAATATGAGAGCAACCAAAGCACATAAAGACAATTCTGGTCCCTCTTTTCATTACATTCCTCTGGAGATTTTGAAAGGGAGCAATCACATTTCCTTTAAGTAAATGTGTTTGAGTACAATCTGCTTTATCCCCAGCTGCTGGAGTGAGATTCAAGTTATGATTATGGGGATCAATTCCTTGCCATGAATTTACTTCTTGAATGCCACAATCTTTGAGTGAGAAATGTAAAACTGTGTGTTTCTCTAGAGGACACATACACTGCGAATACATAATATCATTTCTATTAACTGCTAAAGCAATAAGCATACTGGAATTGCAAGGAGTAGTAGAATCTGGCTATTTTGCACTTAGCACTGAGCACAAACTCAGCAGTAGTGACAAAAAATAGGATTGAAAATTTCTTCTTTTAATTTTGCAATCTTAAGAAAAGGCATTCTTAAAATCTCTAAGTTTAGGGAAATTTGAATCTTCTGGATGTATTCCTGCACTTAAGTCACTGTAAAGAGGAAACAAATGAAAAGTAATGATGGGCTTGTTACTAAAGCCCTACCTTAGGAGCAGCACTTTTGCCCTGTTTTGTTTGTTTGTTTGTTTTTGTTTTGTTTTGTCTTTTTTTTTTTTCCCTAAGACCTGGCAAAAATATCCACTCATACTTCAGTTTATCATAATCCCAGCTCTTCCTGGAAGTCAATGTCATTGTGAGGCATTCCTTTGTAAGTCATGAAATCACAAGCTAAAGTGGGGAAGCTTTCTACCTGTAATTTTATGTCTACTAACTTATTGTCAGTAGTTTCTGTGGATGATGCAGAGTTCCTATTGGTACTTTTAACAAAGACAGCACAAATAAATTCATAGATGAAAAACTACTTTGTAAGTTCTTAAGTACATGTGCAGAACAAGAGACATAGCAAATGACAGAGGAAGAGTGGCATATATTAGAAATGGATTGGTAAATGACAAGATGGGTAGTTTGTATGCAGCACTTTGAAAATATATCTGGTTTTATAAGGGAAAACAGAAGCCACTAGGAATATACTTGCAAGTTATATACTGGGTTAAAAAACAGGTTAAAAGCAACTAGATATTAATGGTTTAAGACTCATGTTCACTCAAACAAACCGAAAACATTATACTAACAGTGAAGTGAAAGGGGTTTAGTTATTTTTAAATAGCAAGAAACTGTTCAAACATCTTTGATGTGTCCTTCAGGCAATCTAAGTATGAATTTATTTCTGGTCATCCCAGGCGCACTGGCACCCGTGGCTACTCCCACATTCCTAGGGAAGCGGCAGAGTGGCTGTCAGACTCACTCTGTCACTGATTAAGTTGTTACTTTTGTTTGCAAATTTCCACACAATGTCCCTGTGCCCGAAGTGATAACAATCACAGTCATTTCCGATTTGTAATCCAGGAGCATGTACAGGCCCTTGCCCTGATGGACCTACGCAGTTCACAAATATGAAGTGACAGCTCTTCTGGAATGATTAATGTAGTGAAAACACAGAGCAATGAGTCAAAGATGAGACACACCAGTTATTTCAAGTCTGTCCTTCACTCAGATCTTATATGATTTTTTGGCATTTATCACTGCTTTTGCTCTCCTGTTCTTCCTTCTACAATACTTTTAATTTTACAATAAATCCCAAGTAGGTCATGCATAACAATAAGACTAATGTCTTCTTGCCAAGTAAAACCACATTCAGAAGGGTGGTTTTGTAATAACTCAGAAGCATTTACAATGTAATAAAAAATACATTGAACAAACCAACATATCAGAATAACAGGGCTATTAAATAAAAGGAAAATATCCCAGGCCTTTAAAACATGCTGTAACTCTCCAGAATCAGAGATGACCAGGGCTCAAAATCAAATACAGATATTTCTAAACTTTCAAGTATTCAGAGTCAGGATTTTAGTTCAATCTCATTTTCATAATGATAGCCATGTGGTACTGTTCTTCTCCCTTGTGGGTAAGGGAAAATATCTGTTCTACTGACTTTGTAGTTGTTGTACATAAATGCAGACTTTCAGGTCATTAGTTTAACCACATGTGCAGAACATATAGGAATTAGGATAACATTTCTCACGACTACAGCTATTTGATCGAAAGAAGAATTGACATCAATAATGCTCATATCTATCACACATTGCTCTATAACAGTGGAGAACAAAGTGTTCATGAATCCCAAGGAAAGTTTGGCAGCTGTTTTGTTGTAGGTCACAATCATTTAATAGTTAAACATTTTGCCCATTAGCTGGCAATAATGTCTATGTCCTGTAGTCAAAACATTATAGCACAGTAATTTCTTCAGTACTGGAAGCAGATGAAAAATCCTGCCGACACTGAAGGAATGCTGTGACTGTGACTCTGTCATACTTGTATCTGTTGCTCCCACAGGACCCAAGAAACTTATACTGATTACTGCAAAGTACATTTGAACCCCACTCTCACCTGCAAACTCCTGTGCCCAGAGCATAGACAATATAAGCCATAAAAAATTCAGTAAGTGCTCTCTTTTTCAGGACACAGTTTTCCATCCCTGATATTGATACTGATGGAAACAGGTTAACTCTATGCCACTTTTGAAGGTTTGATCTGATGAAGGTGGGGACAAGAGTGTTAGAACTCACTGAGCCATACAAGTAAAAGGCCAGGAAACCCCTGATTCCCCCAGTGCACCTCTGTATCTTCTGTATCAAATTCATTCCATTCAGGTAATGTTGTGTTTTCATTTTCATGAGATCAAATAATACGGGCTCAGGACACATAAAGATTTTTTTGGGGAAAAAAACCCATATGAATCCCTACTAAAATGACACAGGAAGGTTAGATAAAGTCTGGAATCCTGATGTATTAAAGTCAATTGAGGTTTTGCAGCTACCCATAATTTAGTTAAGATTTTACTCCTGAGACTTCACTTTTTTTTTTTTTTTCTTTGACTTTGCTCCAGAGCAGGTAAAAATGTCTTCACAAAGCCAACAGGAATGCTATTATTTTATTTTTAATTAGCTGTCTGCATTCTAATCTGCTCTAAAACCAAACATTGGGGTTTTTTTCTTTAACTCTTAACCTATTAACATGCTGTTCAAGATTATTTACTTGTGAAAAGTATTCTGCTAACATTAGTGCAAGTGTGCACATAGGGATTATTAACCATTATTACATCTGGACTGAACTGTAAACTTCTAGACATGAAAAGAAAGCCAATACACAAATGCTTCTGTTCTGCTTGAAACAAATTACCATGCTACCACAAATTCCCAGCAGGAAAAGGGAAGAGGAGATGCAAATTTCTGAACAGAGTGTAGAATGTTGAATGGATTTCTGAGTGATAACAGTGGAAGTAGGGGTGCTGTTCATGTTGTCAGAATGACGACAAAAAGCAGGGAAACAGGACTTCATTGCCTTCTTTGCAAGTGGACTGCAAGGCCACCACAAAGATGTTTTCTTTAAAAAGAGGAATATAGGAAGGATTATGTAAAATGAGCAAACCTGCAGACTTCCAGTTGAGAACTGAACTTCCTGAAAGGTCAGGTGCCGGGGGTTTGTTTGAAACTTATCTTTTTGCCTCTCTACAGTTCAAGAGCAGATCTTTCACAGCTGGGCAGCAGCAAGATCTCTGCATTCATAGCACTCCAGAAAAGAGGCATTCCAAGCAGACCTGCAGTCAGCTGCTGCCACATGACAGATGGCCATGTCATGAAAGCATCCTCTTCATCACCATCCATAAACCTGTGTCATATGGGACTAGAGGGTCAGCTGGAACAGAACAATAGCTTGGCTGATCTGAATGACTTTTCCAGGTAGGAATTACTCTGCTCTAGATGAAGTTTATTTATTCAAACTTACAGCTAGTGTTTAGAAAATGTGATTCTTCCTGCTCTTCACACTCATGTTAACACTTGTGTTAGTTTCTGTTACTGCAAGGGACCCATTTACCTGAGATGGTTGTACAGCTTTTCATTGGTGAACCACCTGCCTTCACAAGCAAAAGCAGATTTTTGTGAGAAGTATAAAGAAATCCCTCTAACTGTACTACCGAAATTCCCCACAGATTTATTTTTGGATGTTAAGATAACATAAGAGAAAAGTAGCCTCGGGGTTTTTTTGTTGCCTTTTTTTTTTTTTTTTTTTTTTTTTTTTTTTTTTTTTCTTATTTGTCCCTACTCCCAGAAATTCAGTGCAGATCAGGGATTCACATAGTCCTACTTGGATGTAATACATTCATAATCCTGCTTCTATTTGTGTTATGAAAAAGGAATATGGACTCTGGATCACTGGTGGTTGGAGTTGATTATTCCTGAGACAGTTCAAAACAAAGGCTTAATCTATTCCCCACTTTCCCAGTGGTGACAGTGTACTCATACATGTGACAGCAAATTCTGTAATATGTAAGAAGTAGCTTCTCTTCCCATCCTGCCAGAAAAGATTGTGTTCAGCAGATGGTTGAGTGAATTTATAAGTTAAAAAGGAAGTTGACAATGATAATGAAGACTGTGAGTCTCTGTTCAATAGTCACAACTATAAAACACATTGAAATACAAGGAGTGGCTTAAGAACAAATGATGTTTGAACTTACAGCTTCCTGGCTTCCATGAACTTTCCACAAGGCTGCTAGAGACAAGAAGTCTCTGATACACCTGTGAAATAATAAGCTAAAATATGGGCTGTCCCAGTAATTTTACTTCATATGGGTGATCTAATTTTCTTTTGTAAATAATATGTTAACACTCCATTTCTGAAATGAACTATTTCCGTGTGAACTATCAAAATCACAAAGCTGTAGTTATAGTCACATAACTTGACAGAAAAAGTTTTCCTACAAATTTTTTCTTATTCCTGTGCTGATTTGTATTGGTTAATAAACAAATACATGAGTAAAGCTACTCTCTGCATGATTCAAACCTGATGCCAGCCCCATTTGCCCTCTTACTAACAAGATGCTTCAGACAAACTACTAGTGACATTTAGAAGATTGAAGTGACCAGTCACAAATACGAAGAAGAGCTCAGTGGTGGATGGGTTTCAGTGCCATGTTTAAGAAAGGCGGAGGGTCTTGGCACAGTCTGCACTGTAGATCAGCTGAACCAGCACAAAGAATGCTCAAATACTTTACTGCAATGGATCTTCATAATCCCCATCTTTTAGCACATGGTTCACAAAGCTAGAGTGGTAAGAAGGATTTTTAATATAAACTGGCTTTCTGAGACCTGAAAAGTTAATCAGATTGGTATTTAATTTTATTTCTTTTATACTTCCAGCCTATTCTACTTATGCATGAAGTGTAAAAAGCTTTTATTGAGAAGAGTGAGATCAATGCTAAAAATGGAATATACAGCATATAATTAGCTCTGGTGTACTTAGTAGCTGGAGGCATATACTTTAGGAAATAATCTTAAGCTTTCAAGGATGGAAATAGATGATCAAATAGTCTTAATCTGTAATCCCTAGGATACTGTGAATAAATGTTCTTTGGTAACTCAGCAAAATGACCGTTTAACAACAAATCGTAGAATCATAGAATGATTTGGGTTGGAAGTTACGTTAAAAATCCTTTAGTTCCAATCCCACTGTCATGGGCAGGGACACCTCCCACCAGACCACGCTGCTTAGAAGATAACCTGGCCTTGAACAATTCCAGGGATGAGGTAGACACAGCTTCTCAGGACAACCTCTTCCAGTGCCTCATCACCCTCACAGTAAGGAATTTCTTCCTAATATCCAATCTAATCCTTCCCTCTTCCAATTTAAAGCCATTCCTCCTCGTCCTATCACTGCAGTTTCTGATGAAGAACCCCTCTCTAGCTTCCTTGGAGGCCTCCTTCAGATACTGGAAGCATTAATCATTTAATTGAGATTGCTTAATAATAAATGGAGTGACTTTTAATTGCTGTAAACATCTTTCCACAATAGTTTAATGTAAAATAAGATATAAACACAAAAAGACACTTTTTATTTTCCCTTACATGAATGATTTAAAAATATTTTAAATTACAGGTTATTTTAAAATAAAACAATATAATTTCTGCTCTGAAAGTTATGTGAGAGAAATATATCAAAATTCAAAGTGCAGGCCATTCTTTCTGCTAGAAATAGTTTATTTCATTTAAAAAGAAAAGAACATCTAAAAGAACATCAGATCTGCTAACAAAATATGACAGCTGTACTTCATTGTATTTATGTTAACTTTAAAAATCACATTAAAATAGATATTTCAGCTGTCCTAATTTTATTCAAAGATGCATTTGAAACTTTCATACCATTAAAGGACAAGTTAGTTAGCTCATTACATTAAATTTAAATTCATACAGTTTTTCTAACATAAATAAATAATCCAAATATTTTCATCCAGATCAAATGCAATGTTCAATTAAGGGAATAGAACATTCTGTAATAATTTAAATCCACACAGTGACTTGAGATATTTTTATAAAACAATGCCAACTTAAAGTCAACCTTCTCTTAGTGTTTTTTATCTTATTTACACTCCTTCCAAGTAATACCAATGATACTATGTAAATGAGTGCTGAGAGAACAAAAGCATTTCTGCTAATTTTGTTTAGTTTTCATAGTTAGTGGCATTTTGTCTCTGTTCAATTTCTACTCACTTAACTGTGCCCAAGAAGAGCCACAACTAAAGCCAAGATGACAATGTCAGTCTACATGTAAGTCCAATACTTATCCTATCTAGGCAACTTGCAGACAAAGAGACAAAATGATATAATTTATTACTTCTGTGCTTTGAAAAAGAGGCAGGACTTCTCAGTCCCAGCATTTGCATATATGTATAGACAATATTATCAAGGGCATATATGAGTGTACTGATACATTTTTATAATGGTTGAAATTATGAGCGTACGTTAAGCACTCTCCACTCATGGAGATGTCAGTGCAGGATCAGACCATACAAACTGAAGTTGGTAAACTATTTCATCAAAGGCCTCTGAAATCTGGTAATTGGAAATGCCTTTGACTGCACTGACCTGTGGTGTACTTTACAAGTGAGCTGATTATGATGGGATCTCCTGACCATTAGTAATTTTCTGACTAATGCTGTCAAAACATAAGAGTCTTCTTCTTTTTCCTTCTTAGTTATCTAAATTGTAAGCTTATTAAAGACAATGGCTCAGTCAGGGTTTTTGTCGTGGTGGTGGTGTTCTTCCTGTTGATGATCTTTTACAAGTAGTTAGTTCTTTTTTTGACTGTAGAAATCCCCATCAATTATGTCTTTAAAGAGAACCTCAACTTACTTAAAATCAGCTCTTCAAAGACTTATATTCGCTCAGAAAATCTTAGCATCTCCTTAGAAAGTAGCCTTGTTTTGGCTTGGTTTCCTCTGCTGGGTTTTTGCTGGACTTGTTTCTGCCACTGCAACTCAGTACTAACTTTGTTAGCTTCAGCCAGAAAAATGTTTTATCACCATGACTACACAGAATAAAGCACACTGGACACGGTACTGCAAAGGGCTAGACCTTCAGCAAAACCTGAGGCCAACACAGGCCTCATTTTAAACACAGAGTGTTTCCACGATCAGTGGGATGATTCACAGGCACACACATATGTGTACATAATCTGGGGGATTAGGAGCAGAGTGTTCAGAAGGTTGGTGGGTCCAACTTCTGGGCTTCATCCCTTCATTTCAAAATCATCCTCAGTGGTGTGTTTAATACTCCATAGCTTTTCCCTCCTCACATCTTCAGCTTTTTTTCCAGTTTCACTAACCACTTGGAAAACAGAAAGTTAAAGTTTAAAGTCTTACTTTGATCTCAGATGTCGTAACATAAACAACAGATGCAAATACTTTTTTGGTGACCACTAATCAGTCTGTAAATCTCCTGTTGAATCAGAGCTAAAAATAATTACATTCTGTGTTATTTGGCATAATTCATCCCTTCACTTTTATAGTCTGGGAAAACAGAAAAATATGGCTAAATTGAAGGAATTTTTTATTTTAAGATGTGTCATAGATCGTTCATTATATACCTTAGTGCCATGGGAGATGTGGATGAGGAGCTCTAAACTCTGTTTTACTATATTTATAAAGGGTAGAGTTCTTTTCTCTGCTTTTCTCAACAAGCAAACAGTGTGTGTGACTCTAATAAATTTACCAGAATTAGCCAGCTCAGCTCACCTCTTTTACAAGGATATTCCTTTAGGTTTACAAGTTGAGGGTACAACTTAACGGTTGTGGTTTATTGTTTCCTTTACCCTGGGTGCTAATGCAGTTCTGCATTAATGGCATTAATACTGTCATTTCACTAATACTTCCCAGTAGACCATGGCAGGATAAGTTATATGATTAATGGTTTTGGAGATTACAGTGGAAATCCTAACTACTATTAGATTAGCCAACCTAAAACTAAAAAAAAAGGAGCAATTTTCAGCCAAATCTTGCCAAATGCACACAGAATTAACAGTGCCAAACTAAACTGTATACATAGCATTGACCACAGAACATTAGCCTTGCCTTTCTATTGCTTGTATTTGTCAAGTTGGAGAAGTTCACTATCTTGTTCCTAAAGGATACTCCTCTGTAGCACAAAAGCTACTGAGTATGCCTCAGGAGTGTATTTCTCATATAAATGAAAAAGTATAGGAACATTTTTAAGAATAATCTTTTAGAACATGAATCTCAAAAAATGTGCTAAAGTTCATATCTGTTAAGAGAGCTTTAGAACCAATATAAATACCTGAATTCTTCATACAACAAATGTAGGTGATTAAACTCAAAAGACCATGATTCAAGGGCCCAAACACATGGAGAAGTTCACCCAAATCAATTAGCAGGTGTGTCTCAATCTGTTAGACATTTCCTCCTGAATTAGCTGTCACTTACTCAGGTACAGCAAACTGAATTACCTTATTTTGATTTTCTTTAAAGCACCATTGTATGAGAGATTAGAAAACTGGGTTTCTATTCCCTCTTCAGTCTGAGGGATTACAGCCTGTAAATTCTCTTCCAAACAAAAATTTACTCCATAGAAATGCAGAGTTGGATAGGTCACATGTGTTCTCTGTTTCTTGAAGTAAGACCACCATGCCATGAAGAGCGCAAGGTTCATAATGCTAAAGAGGTAGTGCTCAAGTAGGATTGTGATGTGGCAGCCCAGTGATATAGATATCAAGTATCCTAAAGACTTGTCTCTTTTTTCAGGACTGTTTATGAATTTCAGCAGAATTATTAAATAAATATACAACTTCTCACAATAATTAAGCTGTTAAATTATAGAAAGGATGACATTGTACTTCATGGTGAATTTATGATTTCTGATAATCATTAGGTATGCACAGTGTCTGAAGACAGTCTTTGAAGACAGTTTTTGAACATAGTTGTGAAAACCTACTAGCCAGAGGGTTCTCAGCTTGAGGGATCCCCGCCAAATCCATCACAGATTAGTAAAATGTGTAAATTTATGTGCCTCCATACTATCAAAATTCCACTGCTCTGAATCTGTGGCTTTGGGCCATACTGTGTTTCTGTACCTAATTCCCACTAATTTCTTATTTGGGCACAGATGAAAGTGGAAAGGTGTTCAGAAAATTCCTCTACACATTTTTTGCATAAATAAACTTCTGGCTTGAAATGTTGTGTTTCAAGTAGTTCTCACAGTCTACATACACAACAGTTGCACTGCATTCCGCTCTGGTAAGACTGCTGTCCAAACAAATCAGAATAGACAATTATACACACTCACACTGGACATCAAGCCTGAGATGTTATTTAGAGACAGAGCTAGCTATCCTTACAAAAAAAATAAGGATTTAACAGGATTTGGACCCCATAGGATTTGTCTGAAACTGTCTATCTATTATGCAGATGTCTGCAAACAACAACCTGAGATCAGAAACGCTCACCAAACTGCTCGATATCATGTTGTGGACATGTTTAACACTTATAAGAGAGCCAGCAGCTATTTTTAAGAAAATATTTTTTATACAAAAGTGGCATTGAAAGGAATAGAAAGACATAGCCAATACAAACAGGTTGCAAATGAACTGCTTTTATCAGTCATCAGCTAAATGAAATAGAGCTTCTGGTTTTCTTTTTTACAAATAATGTGGTTTCTGATTTTGTGTCCACTTGAAAGTAGTAATATCAGTTTGTGATTACCTATGTGGGTTATGACCTTGGAAGCAAAACTGACCAGAGTCTAGATTTCATGTGTAATGCATTTCTTTCTTTCTTTTCTTTTTTTCCTTTTTTTTTTTTTTCCCCAGAGAATCCATTTAGTTTTTTCTAATGTTTCCTGCTCATTGTGTAAGAGGACTTTTGTTTCCTGGGGTTCAGATAAGGAAGAAGGGAAATAGAAATATCCAACTATCACATTTCAAGAATGTGACTGTCAATTAAAGACTCCACCTTCAGCAGTGACAGCTTGATTACTGCTGAATATGATCATCTAGGAAGATCTTTAAAACATGGCTGTTATGATTTGGTGACAGAAGACCACATCCTCAAGTGCTAGATAGCATCACAAAGCCTTGTGACGTTGCTGTCAAGAATCGAGGGAAGTATTAATAAGCTGGGGACCTCCAGGTTTCAAAAGAGCATCTGCTTCTGAAAAGTACATAGTTTTCATAGATGAGGTAATTTATACATGTTGAATAACCTGTCATTAAAGCAACTGTGGAAATTTTCATTCCTCTTTCCACTCCCTTTAATTTTCTCCTTTCTCTTTTCCCTCATCTCCTCATTTCTTTCTGTCTTTTCTCTTCCCTTCATGATGTAAGGCAAGGCTAGACATTTCTTCTCCTGTCTTTCATTCCAGACAAAGAAACTCCAAGGACTATCAGTTTCTTCCAGATATCAAAGCAGCATCTAAACATGTTGACCGGTCTGTTTTTTAGTGCAAGTAGAATTTAAAAAACCAACAATCAAAGCCACTGCCACTATATTTGTCAGGCTGTAGTAAAAAAATATTACACATTTAGGACTGTCACGATCAAATCAGATCCCTCAATCTGACAACAACTAAATTATTGCAAGAATAACTCAGAAATTGGAAATGTATCATTCATTGCCCTAGTCTTTACTGTCTCCATATTTAATGTGAAAGTTTTATCTACTGGCTTCATAATGTGTTCTTCATTTTGGAATTTATGGTATTCATCTTACTAGCTTGTTCATTTGTTGTATTTCCTTTATGACATGATCCCACATTCAGTAACTTTCTTTCTTCCTCACCAAAACTTCAGGTTTCCCAGGAGCTTAAACATATGAGGTGATGTACAGCGCTGGTACTTCACCTTTTAGCTGCTACTTATTATTTAGCTGGTATTTAGAATTTTAGGAGATTTAGAAACATTTTACAACCCTGCCCTCAGGCTGTGACTGCACTTACTCGTGATACTTACTCATCCATTCCTGGTTTTACCTGCAGTAGACTCCAGGGCAGACCAAACACTTTAATGAAGGTGATACCGGCAGACTTTGGCTTGAGGGTAGTGTGGTTCAACACAAGACATTCAAGATATTTTCAGCAACCATTTATTTAAAAGGGGGGGGGGTAAACATTGATAAGATGATGTGGAGGTTGTTTCTCCTCTGCTGTTGGTTGCCAAGACATTTTGTTAACAAATGATAATGACAGTTTACAAGATTATGGAGATTTGTATGAAAAATTTGTCCAACCTCATTGATTCCAGTACTTTGCAATCTGTCTGAAAAGACTAATTGTGCATAGTTTACATTCCCTTATTTACATCACAGAATTCAAAGCTGTTTAAAGCATTCCTCTTCTCTGTGGGTATCTAATTATGTATCCTATGTCTACATGTTTAAGCAAAAGCATTCAGAACCATCTTTCAACACATCATTATCTTTTTACACAGAAATCTCCTGTCCTTGTCTTAGCAAATCCACAACTTATTTCCTTCAAAACAAGCTTACTTTAATGCTATGAAATTGAGACAGATTGCATTTCATTAAAGAATGACTTTAAGTTGAGAAGCTTTTATTGAAATGCATGGTCACAGAGTATATAGTCTTTACTGTATCTGCCTCCTGGGGACAATTTGGATTAGGTGTTTTCTAGTTGAATTAAATACTTAACAAAGGAACTATTCTCCCATCTGTGAATACAGCTCTACTGTGCAAATACCATTACTGCCAGTTGAAATTACATAGTTGACATCCATAGGTCACATGCACAATTTTTACTGGTGTAAGAGGGAGTACTATATTTGTATGGAAAGAGGCTAATGGACAGTCCTTACATCTGGAGGGTGGTAAAAGTCAAAGATTCAAATATAGCAGAAGACTGAAACTACAGACCTGAATCTACTTCCATTGCAATAATTTGGATTTGTATTACTTCATTCCTGCTTTCTTCACAAGCAGTTATTAAGAATTTACAAGCTGAAGAGGGGTAGTTTATTTCAGAGGGAGAAACATGACCTTTGAAAGCAAGCAACTGATGGAGAAACTTTTGAAATACATAAAAATACATAATTTCAATGTTGTTTCTTTTTAAATTTCAGATCTTATCCTCAACTGACACAGCAGGAGATAGTGGAGTTGATTAGTACTGGATAAGGATCTACACTTTTAACCATAGCTCATATTCATGTCTTTAGCCAATTGCACTATGGACAACCTTTTCTGGGCAGTTGGTGCAAACAAGTCCCAGATCAGTTCCTGCAGATTCTTGTTGCAATGCAGTGATGTAAATATAAACCTGTTCAATCTTTAGTAATTTTTAAAATAGCACTGGTTCTAAAAGAGCAATAGAGCATTTATTTTTGTTAAACTGTGTTACAAGCTATTGTCTTGTTACATAGGATGAGAGCAAAATTACTTTCATCTTCTGTTAGACTAAAAAATTCCACAGTGGAAATCAGAGAAAAATTTTAAGTAACAAGTTGGCATTTTAGTAACATTTTCTGTTGCTTCATTGGCTGGGGGTATAAGTTTATGGGTTAAAGGGCAAGATAAGAAACATACTGAGAGACTCTAACACTGGTATTTTCTTAAGAAATTAAAAATATCAGGGAGAGATATAAAATGGCTATACAGGTTTTTGCCATAGATTTATCTTGTTCTGAATCTTGTTTCTGACAATGGTCAATAGTAGATGCCTAGGGCAGTATATTTTCCAAGATACCCACAGTTTGGGAGTTTCCTGAGGGAAGTTTTTATATAGACAGTTGTAGTCACTGCTGGGCCCAACCCTCACGCACTTATCTAATGTAATTTAGAAAACATTTCTATTTTTGGCCTCCACAACATCCTGTGGCACAGTTCCATAATTTTATTACGCATCATGAGAAAAAGTACTTCCTTTTGTCTGTTTGTCCCTAAGGGAACCAGGAACAAATGAAAAGTCACTATATTTGCCCAGTAACTGGTAATGCTGCTGTGGGAGACATTTCCAGAGACACAAAAGGAAGATGCTGATTCTGATCATAGTTCTACAGACAGGAGAGCAAGGAGAGCAATCACTGCACAGGCCAAAGACTGAGGTAAAATTTTTCAGTAGGTGAAAGCAGAGAAGCTGGTGCTCTCTGTCATTAGAGTTTCTCTTTTTTTCAATGTTCTTTTCAGTCTGGGATATCTTTGTGCCACAAACCAATGCCAGAGGTTTATCTGCATGTGTCCAGTAAGAAATGTAAGTGACAGAAAAAAAACCCATATATCTCATTTATGTTCAACGGAGGAGTCCTGGCCTGCTATGGAAATACATGGGAAGGAAATTGTATGGATCACAAGGGCAGAGCAGAGTACAGCCTGCGGTGTGGCAAGCAGCATATTTTCATACACTGTGGTTTGTCCTTTTTGAAATAGCCATGTGTTTAGAAAGTAAACTTGCATGTAAGGCTGCTGGTAGTGAATTTCCACTTTAAAGAGTGTGATTTGCTTGATGGCCAGTTACACTCTGACAACCACATGCTTTCCCTTTCTAGAATCAGAAAGCAAAAACCCCAACTCTTCTTCCCAGTTTATTCCTACATTTCTTCTATTTATCAAATAAAATGTTGTACTTATTCAATGCCCAATGCCCAAAGAAGACTTCAAGAGGACAATGCTACAAAATTAAACAGCACATCCAGTAAATGTTCAAAGGATATACTCCTAAAAAGCCCACCTTGTGAGAAGATCTCAGGGTTTTCCAGCAGAGACCCCCAGCTGGTATTGCTCCAGGTTATGTCTCCTGCTTCAAGACTTATGCCATGGTTACCACTACCTTGGAAGCAAGTTAGCTAGTCACAGGGGTGAAGCCCAGACCAATACAGCCTTACAGTGCACAGATTAGTATACTTTCTTTTCAATTCACTTACGTATTCAACAAAATTTTTTAAATGTGCTATTTTGAACACAATTACTTTATTTAACTGCCACCTTCAGCTGACTCAAAGTATTTTTTAAGGTAACAGGATAACCAAAATCTCTTTAGGAGGTATGGAGAATATACAAACGGGGCAAGTGGGACACCTGTTAACTTCCCTAGCTCTGCAGTGTTTCCTCTACTATATTCAAAGAATAATAGATGACATCTCAGCTTCATAAGCCAGTTATTAGGATGCAGTAGGATATTGGTATATATGCTTGAACCTTAAGGTCAAAAGGAGCATATGACAGATGTGACAGGCTATATGCAAAAGCACAGATCTAGTTATTACTCAGGCCACCTGTCCAGGGCAGCCCACACTGGGGTCTGTAAAGGCTAACTTGCACAGTTGCTGATCTGCACTGTTCACAGATGCCTCCTCTCTTCACTGATTGTATAAAGTTTCTGCAGTCCTCAGATGTCCATGGCCATGCAGTTCAAGTGCCTGGAGCTGAGCAGTAAACATAGTATGGCTCCCTTTCCCATTCTGGATGTTCCATCAAATAATAACAGAGTTGAGGTAATTGCAGCTTATTTTTGGCTTGCTTTGCAAACCTCTCTCATTTTAATAGATGTGATTTTAATTAGTTTCCAATTTAAACTGTTAGAAAATGTGATCCTGCGGTATTAACTTCGACATGGGGCTGCCCATGTCAATAGCAATCACTGCATGACACACTCATTCCTGAAAGGAAACTGAAAAATAGCATGTGGTTTTCTGAGATAAACAGGCATGATGGAAATGTTCATTTTATTATGCCAAGCTGAATAGACACAGTACAAATTAGAAACTCCGGTGGTCTAGATCTCACTGTGCCACTATCATTTGACATCACCATGCCTTAGTTTCCTTTGGAAAAAAAGGGGATTAACCCACGTTTACTTTTGAATAAAACAAATCCTGAGCTCTAAGTGTTCCCAATAGTTTTTTTATTCAGGTCTTTTGTTTGAAACTGGTCATACTTTTATAACAACCAGGAATAATGAAGTAAGTATCTAGCAGAATAAGTCTGTAAAAATAATCTTGTTACAAAACAAGCTCTCAAAAATTCAATAGATAAGAAAAAAAATTTTTTTAAAAGGGTCATCAGTTCTCATTAAAAGCTCAATCTACAGATGTGGGTGATTAATAAAAATCTTCTCAAACCAATGGGGTATGTTTCAACTCAAAGCAATTACATTTTTCTAATTACTGACAGCTGGTAAGTAAGATCAACTTTAAGCCTTTTTCTAATTCAGCTCTGTCTATGTCTTGCTCCCTGTATTTTCTTAAACATTTAGATTTAGTCTGTAAAGAAAGCAAAAAGTAATTAAAAATAATCAGAAATTGTGCCAAGGGTCCAGAGACACTCCAGTACTAGAGCAATGAAAGGAATGGAGGTTCTCAAAGTAAATACATCTCTGCATTTTTGTACCAGAAAATTATTTTGATTTGCTTGCTCAGAGGGGATCAATTTCATATAAAAATTACAGCACTTTGAGTTCACAGCCCAGTGTTGTAACTCTGATAGTGCCTGAAATACAGTAAAATTTCTCATACTCAGGAAAATAAAGACAGCCACTACTGTTGTGTACTGATCACAGCAGAATTCAGAGGCAGGGAGACAAATGTAAAGACTGTTAAAAAAGTAATTACTTACACCCTGACATTAGTCAGTCATCAGATCTACAGTGATGATCCTGAGAGTTATTTCTTTCTCTGACTTATATACTGCAAAAGACTTCAGCCTGGATGTGGTTTTCATTCTCATTAGGAGAAAATCACTCCCAGAGCAATATGATAATGTTACATTTCAAAGTTACTTCCACAGACAGTGGTGCAGAAAACTGATTTTTAATCTTAGGAGTTTAATTAATTTAAAATTTAGTTTGTTAACTATAAAAAGAAACAAACCAAAATAATTCCATTTTTATGGGAGAAAGTTAGATGGCTTAACCACTGAATATTCTTGCTGCTGAACTATCTCTTGGATATGCACTTGAAGTTGTGAAACTAGCATAAAATCCATCATTTATGTAGACAAAGCTGTCTTTTTTCAATGTAATCCTTTCATAAGTAAGTGGTATAATCTATACATTTTCAAAAGACACTAGGATTCTGTGCCAGTACTGGGAAGAGTGCATAAATGTCTTTGTGGAACTAAACACCCTCAAATCTGTGGGCTTCATTTTTCGAAAGCAGAAGCAAATTGAATAGCTTTAAAAACCTACTCTTAAATGTATTATTTGTCAAAGAGTTTCCATCAAACCATACTGTATTATTTAAATAAAAACATGCCCTAAGTCCCTTATGTTTATTTAGAACCAAATGGATCTACTAGATCTATTCCTGTGCCATTCACTTATCTCTTTCTAATTATGGCCATGTAATTTTCTTGTATCATTCTGTAATGTATTTGTCTATGCAATGCCATTTATTCATAAAAAAATAATTATTCTCATTTCATGGAGAAGAAACCTGAATCATGGAATCTGCAGTTCACATGGGAACTTATCTGACTCATCACATGCAAGTCTTTCCTTTCAGACTGTAGAGATGACAGCAGTAGGTTAATGGTCCCAATAGTGATGAAAGTGCACGAATAATGTGCCAATGCAAATATGATCCCTCAAGAGACAGTATGGAATATTAACATAGTGGCTGGAAGGGAAATCTGACTGGTGCACCAAGTTCAAGAAAAGTATTTTTTCACAGCTCAGTTCTATTAAAAGAAAAAATAAATGTGGATGCATGGCACTGTTTTCAAATAAAATTATGAGAGGATCAAACTATTGGACTCTAAACTATCAGATGGCACAGACTTATCTCACATTCTGCCATAAGATTCAAACTATCCGAACAGCCAAAACTAAATATTGTTAAAATAGTGCTCACATTAAAATATGAGAAACAAACAGACACATAGAAAATGTGTCCAAGAGAATCTCATAGCTTCATACTATAAATATATTGGAGAGACTGGACAGTCAGAAATAAAACAAAGGAGACAAGACAAGACATTTCTAAACCCCCACAGGGAGCCAGGATGCTTGAATGAGGTTTGCTTCTTACCTGCACAGTGTGCTGGTACTCCTAGAGTGTTAAAATACCATGAGAGAAACTCAGAGAGTTCCTAAACTTAGTAAGTCGATCCATTTAAGAAAATTTCAGCTGTATTTCTGTAATATATTAGATGTTTTAACAATTTCAATATTAAGAAAATGATCCATGAAATATCTTTCATTTTAAATCAGTACTGGTTTCATAATAATTTACATACTAGTGTTTGATAAATATGTATGAAAAGTTAGAAAAATTAATTTACAGGCCTATTTTACCTAATCCATTGAGCTAAAATGATAAGGCTCTCTCTTTTAAAAAGTGGTTAATTTGAGCATTTAAAAATGCACATTAACCTCTGACACTGAGACAAAAGCATGATTAACTATGACAAATCAAGATATGTTCTAGAGGCCTTTAAATGAAAGGTAGTATAACAAGACTTTGTTATTGTAATCTTTTTGAAGGTCAGCAAGTGTAAAGCACATATGAGAATGTATACTGGAATTTTAAATACATATATACATAAGAATCACCACTATGTTGAAGAGTTTTGACCCTTGGAAACTTTAAATGTACCCCAACTTTACACTTTTAGTACACTAAGAACTATCTCATAGTGAGCCTGGTGGGCTCAGCACCACAGACAGTGGTGCAGGGCTGCAGTTCTGGTGGAGCTCTCACTCCACCAGTCTGGAGAAGAGGAGGCTTAGAAGACTCTCTATAACTACCTGAAGGGAAGTTACAGCCAGGTGGGGGTTGGCCGCTTCTCCCAGGCAGTCAGCAATAGGATGAGGCGGCATTGGCTTAAGCTCAGACAGGGGCAGTTCAGGTTGGATATTAGAAAAAAATTCTTTACAGAGTGATCAGGCATTAGAATGGCCTTCCCAGAGAGGTGGTGGATTCACCATCCCTGTTGGTTTTTAAACTGAGATTGGACATGGCACTGAATGCCATGATCTAGTAAACAGACTGGATCTCAGAGGTCTTTTCCAACCCGATTGATTCTATGATTCCTGGCTGGCTGAGCCTTTCAGAGTTTGCTCAGACAAACTGTCCCAGCTTGTGCTCATGGGGCCACATCTGAAGTAGGATTGGTACACAGAAATCTCGTGAAGAGTTCTGTGCTGGTTTAAAGGTAACCCAGCAGGAGAATGAACTCAACTCAGAATAACAATTTAATAAAAAGAACACAATAAATACACTGATATAGAAGAAAAATATGTTTGACCCACAAAACTGCTGTACAGCCCAGCACCATGGAGCATGAGCAGAATGGAGCTCACATAGCCCCTCTGAGTTCAACATAAAAAGAAAGAAGAATCTTAATGGAGAGGATGACAGTCGAAGTCTGGTCAAGAGTCACAGTCTTGTTGAGGCTCTGGTCCTCCTCTGGACCTGGCAAGTGGTCCCCCAGTCCCAAAAACCCCAAGCTTATATATGCTTGGGCTCAGATGGGAACACCCAGTACCTCCCCCAGGATAGGGAGTTTCACAATGGGTGATTTACTCTGTGCGGTGAATAATGGCATATTTTTGGCATCCCTGATGACCCCTCAGGTGGATGTGAAGGTGCTAATGGCTTCCTGGAGGAAAGTTATCACACCTGAGTCATTGGTGTGAAGACAGGAAAACTTCCTTATCTCACAGAAGTTCCTAAACGCCCACTTTGTAGCCTGAGGGATCAGGTGTGCCCTGGGCAGCTGCTGTAAATAATCCATTGTGTACAGTTCATGAGAAAATGACATCGAGGGTTTAGAATATACAGTCCTGACCACAGCCGCAGTGATAAACTGATCCTGGCTACTATAACCAGGACAGTTCTCCAGGCAGTGTACTATCCGGGAATCCAAGGGCAAGATTGATGCATGGTATTATGCATGCACCAACAGAGGCAAAGCAGCAGTCCTACCATAAGGCCTTGGACATGGAAATAAAGTTAGCATCCAATCCTGAGCTGACAAGCTTGACTGATTCACAAAGGAGACTGGATTCTTGTCTCTGCTTTGAGCAGGAGGAAGAATCATCCCCTTGCTACCCATGTGCCCTGACATAACAGTTATTTCATCTTCAGGTTAGAGGGAGAAGACATTTCATGCTAAGTAGTCAAGACCAAGAAAAGGACAATGGTACAAAGCTGGTACAATCAATCATCCATGTTGGAACAACATTACAAAACATACCTCAGAAAGATACTGAAGGAGTAAGAACAAGCAGTGCTCTTCTCTAATCTCCTAGTTGGATGATAGAGTAGTACATCTTTGAGAATTGTAGAGAGGTTCACTGAGAAAAACCTGTCCAAAAATTAACGTAACTGAGGAAAATTTCTGCTTTCTGTTGAACTGACCTTTGAGTGGTGGAGATGGATTGCTGCAGAGGCAGGAGTTCCCAAACACATCTGCAGCAGCATGAGTTAGCAAACAACAACCCATCCAAATGAGAAGAAAACGACTGGGTCACATTACAGTTTCTTGGACCATAAATGCTTCATTTGTGCTACTGTGCTAGGGAAACAATGAGAAGGGAAAGCCTTCTGACCCTTTGCTTTTCATGCATATGCAGCAATTGCTAGGGTCAAATCCTTACAACAATTCTACTCTCACTGGAATCTAAATAAAGGATATCACACTTTCCTTGTCCTGCTTCATCACCCGAATAATGCATCTGATCCCTAAGAACACACATGCCAAAAATACTATTCAAGAAAAGCAAAAGATATATCTCAGGTAGTCCAACTGTGTGATAAGTCACAGGAGGAGCACTCTGCAGAGTACTATCACTGCATTTGCTCTTGTCAAAGTGGAGGGCAGTCTGAGGGTGAGCGTGACATGCATGTAGAAAAACAAGAAATTCTGCTCAAGATAAAACCCCAAGCTGTAAATAAGGATCCCAGTGTTCCAAAACACAGAAGCACATAATAATATGGTGAATTGTAAGGGACTCACAAGCATCACTGAACACAACCCTTAGCCCTGAACGGGGCCATCCCCAAGAGTCACACCATGTGCCTGAGAGTATCATCCAAACACTTCTTGAACTCTGTCAGGCTCGGTGCTATGACCACTTCCCTGGGGAGCCTGTTCCAGTGCCAACCCTCCTCTGGCAGAAGAACCTTTTTTGTAAAATCCAACCTAAACCTCCCCTGACACAACTTCAGGCCATTCCCTCAGGTCCTGTCACAGGTAACCACAGAGAAGAGATCAGTGTTTGCATCTCCTCTTCCTCTCACAAGGAAGTTGTAACTGCAATGAAGTCTCCTCTCCGTCTCCTCTTCTCCAGGCTGAACCAACCAAGTGACCTCAGCTACTGCTCATACGGCTTCCCCTCACGGCCCTTCAGCATCTTTGTTGCCCTCCTTTGGACACTCTCTAACTGGTTAGTGTCTTTCCTATATTGCACTGCCCAAAACTGCACACAATATTCAAGGTGAGGTCACCCCAGTGCAGAGCAGAGCAGGACAATCCCCTCCCTCAACCAGCAGCCTGATGCCCCCAGGACACAGCTGGCCCTCCTGGTTGCCAGGGCACTGCTGACTCATATTCAACTTGCCATCAAACAGCACCCCTAGGTCTCTTTCCACAGCAATGCTTTCCAGCACCTCATTCCCCAGTCTGTTCGAACATCAAGGGTGCCTCATCCCAGGTGCAGATTCTGGCACTTTCCTTTGTTGAATTTCATGTGGCTGGTTATTGCGCAGTCCTCTAATTTGTCAAGGTCTTCCTGAAGGGCCTCCCTGTCTTTGAGGGATGAACAGATTGTCCCAGTTTTGTATCATCAGCAAAATTGTTTAGTATCCCCTCCAGTCCTGTGTTCAAGTGATTTATGAAAATGTTGAAGGGCACAGGGCCTAAGATGGAGCCCTGTGGAACCCCACTAGTGACAGGTCACCAGTCTAGTGTCACTCTCTTCAGTATTACACTCTGCGAAAATCCTCCCTCTCCCTTTCTGTGGAAGGGACAAAGTATCATAGAATCAAAGAATTAATCAGGTTGGAAAATATCTCCAAAATCATCAAGTCCAATCTCTGATCCAACCATAATGCCTACTAGACTATGGCACTAGGTGTCACATCCAATCTCACCTTAAAAACCTCCAGGGACAATGAATCAGCCTCCTCTCTGGGCAACCTATTCCAATTCCTGATTACTCTCTCCATAAAAAATTTTTTCCTAATATCTAAACTAAAACTCCCCAGGCACATCTTAAGCCTGTGCCCTCTTGCCTTACTCCTAGTTGCCTGGCAGGAGAGACCAACCCCTGTCTGGCAACAACCTCCTTTCAGGTAGTTATACAGAGCAATAAGATCTGCCCTGAGCCTCCTCCTGGCAGGGCTATCTTTGGATAAGGGAGATGAGGTTTCCCACTCAAATACATCAATCAGACATTCAAACCAGTTCCTAAGGCCAGGCATTGAGCAGATGACTGGCTCACAGCAACACCATCCTTCATTCTGTACTCAGCCAAAAGGCCCTTTTCGTTTCACTGGTGATTCTATCTACATACACACATAAGATCAATCCTAAAAGCAACAAATAGCCAGGCACTCTGGGCACTCTGAATCACTCTGACATTCACATTAGTGCATCCAGACAACATAGTGAACTTCCAACTTGTAGTAGCCAAAAGATGGCCATTTGCCTGAAATACTAATAGACATCTTAAAGTGAACTTTACTTGTTTCCATAGTGAAATGCCACTGAAGAAAAGGTGGACTGACAAGAAGAAATATGCAAATTGTTTACTTTTTCAGTTCATTCGTGCCATTTTGCATATTCTTTCATTCTAGCCATTAAAAATCCATGTTGCCTCTATGTAGTCATTGGGCTGAGTGGAAAGGTAAACACTGAAGTCTTTATTCTTCTGGTAGCTGACAGCTTCTCTCTTGGGGAATGAAGAAAATTGTCTATTTTTCCTCTTGTCAAAAACCAATAGAGGTTGCATTAGTCACAGAGAATATGGAAATCTGCCAGAGGAAAAAAAAAAGTAACTAGTACCCCTGTAGAAACCTAATAAAAATGTCTATTAGGCTTTTGGAAATGACCCTTAACTACCAGCCAAAGCATAATGAAATTGGCAAAACACAAAAAGGCCAAGTCTCACTTTGCTTTGCAGCTTTCAAATGACCCACAAACCTCATTAAAAGGGATCAGCAGTGGCAAATACAGACTGCCAAAATTCTTTCGCAACATGTCCCAAAAAACTGAAAGAGAACAGGTTTACACAGAAGCAACAAGTTTGTTGGTAAGGTTAGCTGCTGTCCACATCTCTCGCACTACAAACAGAAAAATCCCTTTTGACTTGTGTTCTTAATGAGTTATCCTGTTGAATTTATTTCATCCATTGTCCACGGGAGCAGATTCTGCTGTTCTTTACTCAGATAAAATCCAGATGAAACTAATGAAAGGGCTTGCTGCCTGAGAAAGGACAGCAGAAGGGAGGACAGCATTGGACTTTATGGAGCAACTGTTTTATGTTAGTAGTTAGGAAATATTTTTTTAAAGAGCAGTGTTGTGGAGCATTTAGTATTTTATTGTGCACATTCGTGTTCATAAACTCTTATTAAGGGTAAATTTTGCCCTGAATTAAACCAAATCAAACTTTAAAAAAAACCAACTCAATTCTCCACTTCCTTCTAGCTGTTTTTTCTCTGTGAGGAGGCAGAATCGATTTCACCTTAGGTTCCTTCTAGAAAATATGGTACAGCTCAGATTCAGACTATGAGTTTATATAGGAGCTATTTATGTTATGAAAGAGTTCTGGCTAGTTGTTCCTCTCAGGTCTTAATATCTGTTAACTTTTGAAAAATTTAGTGTTCTACTGTCAGGTTGTGAACAAAAAAAGTCCTACCCTATTTCTTTACTGAAAAATTGCAAATAATATAATGCAAAATTGTTCTACATGTCTTTTCATATTTTTGGTAAAGAAGAAGAGAGCAATATACACGCTTTACAATACTGAGGCAACAGGGTGAGAGAGGAGTGAATAGTTGTTCTATATTTGGACTGGTGAGGGTTTTTGATGAGTCTGCAGAGCTTATTCTTCTTTAGACAGTCCTGAGGACTCCATCACACTATTGAAGCCCATAAGGAATATTACCAAAGCAAGGTTTTCAAGACTGAGCCAGCAGATTATAACAAAGCAACCTGTTTTTTCCCTGAAACTCGCTGTTTATAAAGATCTTTATTCACTGTGTGTCCTGCTCTGTTTGTGGACTGTGACTGCAGAATTTTAATGAGCCCCTTGCAGAGCTCCTCTCAGAGCCAGCTTTGCAAGGAGACATGTCGCACTGAGAAAGTCCTCGTGTGCCACTGCTTTATTGCTTTCTTCACAAGTTAAGTCTACCTTGATTTGACTCCATAAATTTTCTTCTTCCTATGGTATAGAGCTGGTAAATTGTGCATCCCTGAAGTTCAACTTCATGGTTATTCATTCTCATTCATCCTCCCTGTTTTCCTTCATGCTGAGGCAGGTAAACCAGCCTTAAAAATCTGCCAATACACACAGTTCAAAGACAACACTAGAGTTTGAACATTTTTGCCCTCTTTTAAGGCCGAAGTTCCAAAACTCAAAATATTTAGTTATAAAATAAAATCTGAGGTCAGCCAGAAGGCAATGGAAAGGTCTTTTTGAGTTAAAATATTAGGAAAAAAAAATAAAACAAACTAGTGCTGTTAGACAAAAGAGGGATGTTACACACTTTAGTAGTTTCACTAGTTTTGTTTTTCTTTAGGTATCTATTGGTCAAATGTAGCTAAATATGGGGCAGTATGGTGCTTAAACATAATTGTAGCATACAAAGTGCCTTTCTTGCTTCGTTATTTTTTAGCCACAAGAAGCTGTACTCTCCATCCTGACTCTAAAAGCAGCAGAGGCTGGGGACATGAGACCAGGATGGGCACAGAAGATGACAGGGAGCTATGTATGTTCTGTGGCTTGGGTGTCTAATCCAGCACACCAGGGAGTTCAGAAACTGGCTGTGTCTCCCAAGCCCAGCTTCTTGAAGACCTTCTCAGGGTACAGTAACCCACAGGGTGTTTCTGTGCTGCACAGACCATAAAGACACAATATATTAGGAGTCATGTTCGTAAATGCAGATGAGGTCTTTGTGGCAACCTGAAGATGTGACTAAAGCACCAGGATAAAATCATATGCTGATAAGCATTACACGCCTAATTAAAAAAAGAAAAAGAAGAAAGCATACACTTTATTTCACTCCAGATTCAGCTTTAACTTTGCACAAATATTCTGGTATTATTCTAGCTTTCTTGTTCCCCTGAACTTCCTGCTCAGACTGGAAATGGAAGGGCCAGACAGTTCTCCTCTTCTCAAGGGATTTTCAGAGCAATTCTGAAGAAAAGAACATTCATGTTTTCAAAGTTGGTGATGACATGCAACTATAAATCATAGTTCATCAGTGATTCTTAACAAGGAGATGTACTGGCAAAAATCCCTAAGAATTAACATCAAAGGCCAAAAAATCTTTGTAATCATCTGAGTTAAAATTGGGATCAGGATGCCTGCTTAAGATTTGTATAAGAAAGTCCACAAACTCCCATTATTTTCTTTGAACAGAAACATTTGTTAATAGGAGTGGTTTATTTTATCACTGATAAAATAAGTGAAACTCAACAAAGTGTGAAAGAGCACAGAGGATATTAGAAAGCAAATTTACCAATATATTTACCATATAACATGACTTTTTTCTCTCTGATCCATTTTTACCATTTACAAGATCTGTCAGCCACAAGGTTTTTTTCAGACTGAATATACTTTTGGTTTAGAATACACTTATGGCAGTATTTTTAAGGCATATTCCATTTATTTTTTGGTTCATAGCCTTTGCCTATGGAATTGGTGAAAAGTATCAAAGAAAAGTAAGTTTGCTTCATATCAGTACACAAAAGCCATCTTACACTGGAAAATTGTGGTTTGCAAATCCCAAAAATTTAAAATCCTGTTAGGTAAGAGAAAGAAAAGAATAGATTTATAAATGCTTACTCAATTATAAAGCTGCTCAGTCCAGCTCATTACCAGTTAATTATTAAATATAGATTACAGTCATTCTTTAGATGAGATATTTGGAAAGCAGATGGCTCCTATCAACAGAGTTAAAAACAAATAATGTCTTCAGGAACATCTGGTACTGGTGACAGTCAGAAATAGTGACAAACTTAAAAATTCAAATAAAGTCATGGAGTTTGAGGTCTTCTATCCCTATCTTTATGGCTGAAAGGACCAAAGGAAAGATCTAGCTGGGAAATTCGATCTAGATTTAGATGCCAGTCTTTCTTCCAGGTATTCACCTATATTGAGACCAAACCATTTTTTTACCCTCAGCTTTTACCTACCCATCTAAAAGATAAAGTAGAGCTGAATCTGCCACTTCATACTGTTTCTTGACTGAAATTAAAACGTGTCACTTCAGGATTTTATTCTGTTCTATTTTAGCAATTGCACTTCACAAAAGTTTAACATTTGTCAGGTGACAGTGTTACATGAGAGATGAATTTCAGTTAAACCTTTCAACCATATCTCTCACTGAGATTTCATCAAATTTTTTTTAATGGTAAAGGGATAGAATTATTTAGATAGTAGATATTTCAATTTTGTAGCAAGAGAGTATAAACACTGTCAAAAAGCAATTAAAGTGTTTCATGTTCTCTAATTCTTTTATCTATATTTCCTATAGGAGTGTTGAATGTCACCCTAAAATATATCAGCTTAGGTATAATCCTTTCTTTCCAAATAGTATCTCAAATTTTCCCCATTGAATCAGAGTTTCCACTTTAGAAATTTATTTTCAAAGAAAACAGAATGGAGGGGGAAAAGCAGGGAGTGTGGAGGTGGGAATGGGGTTGGGAAATGCTGATCAGGGTCCATCTGGAAAAGTTCTTGCACTAAAACATCAGCTAGGCAAACGAATTCCAGCATGACCCTGCATATACAGGAGACAAGCCATCCAGGAAGGAAGAAACTGGAGCACTAATGAGGAACTACAGGGCAGATTTTTCCAATTCTTGTTATGACTTTTGCCCAAATCCACATTAAAATTTTGCAACAGCGTTGCCCTGGAGATGCTATGAAAGAAAACCTTCTAGGGCCCAGATACTGTAATTTGATTTATCTTTATGACACTATGGCTTGTGAAATTTTAGAGTATTAGCCAAATTTGCCCTTTGAAAATTTTACATATGCAGGAGCACAAGATACTTCAATAGCTCCTTTTGCATTCTCTGGTAAACTGAGCTGTTTGTACATTTACAAATGTCATTGAAACATGAATTCTTGTCTGGAAAAAAAAATACATGAGAATTTAAGAGGTCAACTTTCAGAATTTTGTTTTAGTCTTAGATTTTTCTTCTTATTCTCTAGTAAATGAAGACAACATTTGCATATTTTTTCCCTCCAAATATGAGCGACTAATTTTAATTTTGATTCGACATGAAAGGAAACATTTTTCATAATATGGTAATTCCAAGAAATTAGGTTTTCTGGGAGAAAAAGAAGGATTAAAAAAATATTTTTACACTTAGACGAAAACAAGCAGCACTAGAAAGTGGAAATTCTTATCCACTAATTCTGAAGAAACACTGAAATAAAAGAACTCTCCATTTAATCCATGCCAGAATTTTCTAGTATGTTATGAAGAGTGACCTTACTATTCATTCACCTCAAGCTTTCTGACAACTGGATTTCAGCTATTTACTGCAGCAATGAA
>VXAU01004938.1:2413353-2430082 GCA_013399695.1 Formicarius rufipectus
AAACAACCATAAAACCCCAACCAAAATAACCCCACACGCCTTTCAGGCTTATTTTAAACATATGCAACACTAATGCTAATGGAAAAAGATTAGCTGTTTTGCTAATTATGAATATACATTAAATTTCACAGATTTTTAAAGCTAAGCATTAATTACATAACTGGTTATCATAAGACTGTGAAATGGTCTGACAATATTCTATAAAATAAACCCTGTGAAAACCCTCCTGCTGTTTCTCAATTTTCCTGTCCTAAGTTAGTGTGTCTGAACAGTCTCTACATTTTTGTCTCCAACTTATCCAGAGTTAAAGATGCTAACCAAGATAATTAGAGACTTGTCCATCCTACCCAGCCATCCAGCTGTGGCGAGAGGGTGTCAGTCCCTGGTCAGTGCTGCGCTTGGGTGGCTCTGTCACCCACACTTGTCTGACAACAGCACTTTTCACTGTTGGAAACCACGTAAGAGAGTCCAGGTGTCTCCTATGCCACTTCCTCCACAATCACAGGCTACACAGCTGATTAAAAACAGACATCTTACACTTTCAGGTTCAGTTTTTGGTCTTTGTTTCCCCTGGTGTGGTCTGCGAATGTCAAGTGCAAATCCAATTGGAGGGGTTTGCAACTGCTGGGTTTTTTTCATGTGTTCTTCTCTTACTGACCCAGGAACCATGCCAACAACACACGTGAAAGCTGGCACAGTGTGCAGGGCTGCCCACTAAGTCCTCTCCTTGCTGTCTCCACCCACACGAGGCAGGTCCCTTTGACACCCCCAACTGTGTCTTCCAGAGCATTTGGTTTTGCCCCCAGCCAATTTGCAAGGTCCCCTGCATCTCTGCTGGGGAATAAAGGGAGGGATTGGAAATCCCACCAGTTTCAATTTGAAACATTTAGTTTCAGTTTTTTGTTGTTGGTTTTTGTTTTTTTCCCCCTCCCCTCAGCAGAGTGTGCCTGAGGCCTGAGCTTTGGTGGTCTGGTGATTAACACTGATGTCTAGAGTTTCATGATACTGGGATTCCTTTTTCTGCTTTACCACAAATTTCCTGTGTCCTTGAGAAAATCACTTAATCTATTATTCCCTCAATACCGCAGAGAAAACGTTGTTCTTTCTGAGCAAGAGTGTCAGGAGGACAATTCCGCTCCTTCTCAGAGGAGAATGTGTGGCTTTGTGGCATTTAGATAGGCAGAAAAATGGAACTTTTTAATTCATTGAAAACGTTGGGTCACCCATTGTAATACAAAGTCATCTGTAAAGGACAGAAAGGATCATATTTTTTCTGCTCATAGAGGAGATGAAATTATTATAAAATTCATTGCTAAGTGGACATTTATTTTTATATTAGCTTTTTAATGTAAAATTCACTCAAAGTTCTGGATATTTTCTTCACCACAGAATAAATCCCTAATAAAAATACAACATTGTAATAATTGTACATGTGCAATTACCTGTCAACAATTAAAACAAATTTGTAAGTGCCCTTCAGCCATTAACTCAATGACTTTAGTTGTGAAAGGTTTTTCTAAGGCAGATTTGCCTCACCCTGCTCCATCATAATCTGTCACATTTTGTACCTCAAAGTAATCCTGGAAGTAAGGAAGACCTCAGATGGTGGATCACACAAGTTCTGGCCTGACACCCTTTGAAAGTAGCATTCATGCCTCCCCAGATTCCCTGACTAGTGGCAATTTTACTTAAATTCCTCATTTTCACTCAGTCCCCTGATTTTAATGCATTAGATCTTTGGACACGCAAATAAAGCAGTACTGAGTTTGGATTCTGTTTCAAGAAGAAATGCTGGATTTTCAGAATTAGGGACTGAAGTGACCTAAGACATAGAGAATTTTGACCAAGAACTTTATCAAACCTCAAGAATCTCCTTGAATGAAGCAAAATAGTGTCAGTGGCATTCTGTAGATGGTTGATGTGCAGCCTACTATTTTCTAAAGCTGAATATTTGCAAAGTGTGTAACTCCCAACATGCAAACATTTCAGTTAGCCAATATTTGGGGTGTCCTGGCAGCAAGGAAGGTCACAAGCACATTAAAGGTTCATAGTCCACATGCTGAGACGCTCACTCCTTGTTTGGCACTTTACTGCAAACGGCCCTGAACTGTTTGGAACTCACAAGACCATACCTGGAGCCTTGCATCCCAGTTCAGGTACAAGAAAATCATTGACAGACTAGAGCAGTGGTCTTCAAGCATATCCATGGTAGCAGAAAAAAAAGACTGTAATAAAAACTATTGAAATCCTTATGCTAATCTACCTTTGAATTCAAGATTTCCATTTCTCTGAGATCTCTTCAATGTTATATTCTTCATTTTCCCTGCTTCTACAGTTCAGCCACATACCCCATTTTAGATAAATATATTACAGTACAATTTCTAATACACCTCTAGTTGCCTATTTAATGTTCAACAAAATATACTCACGTACGCTTTCTACATGTAACCACATATATATTGGAGAGAGAGGAGATGAGAGATAAAAGGAATACTAAACAAAAAAAAAATTGCAGAGAGAAAGAATGAGCGAGTATCCCAATCAGTACTTGGGTCCCTAACCAGACTAAAAAGACTGCTATCTTAACTTGGATAAGTTTTCTTCCCCAGAGTCCTTAAACAAAAAACTTCAGCACATCCTCTTGACAGAAGGATAATATTTCCTTCAAAAATCTCACCTTCTTGATCAGAAATTGATTCTCATGTTCTTGAACTATAATCGGTAATTAAATATACTTTTCAATCTTTCATCAGAGTTGATTAACTGAACTGTTAAGTGCTACAAACCTGTTTGTTGTCCTCAAGCAAATGCACTGTATCATTGCACAGCTATGAAATTTCAACATTTAATGCGTTTTTTAATTGAAATGGTCAATTAAAAAATTCATTTTTTCTTAACATTGCAGAACTTCCTTTTGATTGTGCAATATAAATTGTAAGAATTCCCTGTAAGTATTATGACATTATTTCAACCAAAGCATGCAGGCTCATGAAATATGAAAAATTTTCCTGACCTAGTTTTAAGTTTAATGAATGGTTTTTGCTTGCCTAACAAATCTCCTAATATTGCAATCGTATTGTTTGGAATTCAAACAAGAATATTCTGCTTGCCAATAATTTGGTCAAACATGACACAAATATAACCCATAGAAAGTCTTACAATAATCTCTATTTTTAATACTTGATTTGTCAATCATACGTAGAACTGTCTTGTGTTTTCAATTCTAGTGCAAAGCATTTATTAAGAATATGAACATGATCAAAATTCATGGGCCCAGGGGACCCATGGAGGAGGGCAAATGAGAGACATTGAAGGTAGAACAGGCTGAAGACAGAAAAACTGGAAGTTAAGCTCAAGATAAATTTAGAAGGGGAGCATTTCAACTGTCTTTTCTCCTGAACTTCCTCTTACTTTCTTTTCTTCACCACATTTCTTAGCAATTGTATAAAAATATATTCTCACTCCAGACAACAACATTGAAAATGAAATTTTCAGCAGTGATAGATGGAGAAGACATCATGCGAGAAAGTTTTAGGGGAAAAAAAGTTAGGCACAAGTGAAAGATAAATGTTGGAGCATCCTGGCAGATATTCCAGAAGCAAGTTACCACAGCCATTTCATTTATATATGCCTACTTCCAAACCCAATTTTCCTTGACGTTTTTCCAAACCTAGAGTCAACTAGATATCATGGATACATACAATATAATCCAGCTTGTCAAACACACACTTGAAAAGCTATAGAGGGTATGATCTACAGGCCACAGTTCAAGACTACATATGTAAGATTCACTCCATGATCAGTAGTAAATTTGTTTTGGGTTCTTGTAGAGGCTCATGCACAGTTCTGTCTGAGCATATATTGCTTATTTAAGGCTTGGTCATTTGGAAAAGCTGAGTATCTCTGCTCTGAAAACCTGTTCTCCTTAATATGCCTGAATTAATCATAGCAGCAGCAGAAACAAACCAAAAACATTAATGGCTTTTCAGAATCTTGACCAACACTCCTTAGAGTGAGCAGGTTCAAAAGCAGAGAATCTGTAATTCTTGATATTCTACACACTATTATTTTTTCTAACAGTCTGTTAGTTATCACTAATCAGCTTTATATCCTGTTTCCTTATTATGTTTCAAAGCTTATTATTTATTTCTTTTAAAGAAATTAAATTGCCTATGTATTTGGCTTGATAAAAAATAGATCATAAGGATTTTATACATTATCTGAACAGTTTAAAAATGTCTTAAAATTGATAGAAACTATATTTATGCAAATTTCACAATTTTTATATTTTTCTTGTACAAATTCTTTCTTTTTTCTTTTTATTTTATTTTTGCTTTAATTTCACATTGATTTTAGCACGTAAATTAGTTTGCATAAGCCAGTTTTTAAGGCCAGTTATCTTGGGTATAACAGGTGTCTTTCACCTAACTACGATAAATTTTATCTATCTTGCAATAAAAGTAGCACATTAAAGTATGCCTTTCCAGTAAAGAGGTGACAGATGTATATGATCCTTTCATGTTGTGTCCTTCAAAATTTGTTCTGTTGGAAGAAAGAAGTTACTATGAAAGCACTTGCACAGCTACTTTGTTGACTAAACCTAACCACTGCTCATCTTCATGCTTAGCTTTTGGTTCTTTGAAACAAATTCTGTGTATAATATAAACTAGAAAATCAGATATTTAAAAAATGTGAGTACCCAGCAGTATTTACATGGCTACAGTTTCATGACAACTACAATAAGTGGACAAAACTTTTTTTTTTTTTTTTATGGCTATGCTTAGGATATGGTAAAGTGCTAAATGTGCAAGCAATTATGAACTTGGCACAGTAGCAATATTTATTTTAAGCTCTACTTGTGCTGCTTTGGTGGAGGATGTTTACTTAACCAGACTCTATTAAACATGTTGAAGACTTTGTACCCTAAAACATTTTTAATTGATGAAACACAGAAGCAATCAATCACCACAAATGGTAAAGAAAGGCAGACAGGCCCAGGCAAACAGAATAAGATCTGTAGGTGTCTTTTTATCTTTTAAGGAAAAAAAAAAAAGAAAGCCTATTTGTGCTGCTGAATTAAGTGTTTGTGAAAAGAGAAGACTTGATAGTGGTGGAGACTGAAGTCTTCTATTTATTTACAAGTCGGGCATAGTGGTGGGAACTCTTGCATGGTCTCTTGCCTTTCCTATTCAACCTCTGACCTAATGGACCTGAAGAGCTTATCCTCTCTCATGACAGGAAAAATCCATGCTGAGTATACAACCTGTGGGTCTTACTTACCCAAAGAATGCTGAATGGTGATGCTTTTCATGCACCATTTATAAACATATGAAAGCCATTGCACTGCCTCACATTCCTGCTCCAGGAAGCAAACTCAATATAATCCTGGGCACCAGTAGATGGGAAGCATTTCTCCAGCCACATTATTGTCAAACTGCATCTGTTCTGAGCTTCCAGATAATAATTTTAAATCCTGTGCTCATAAAGGTTTTTTAAGTGTAAGTTTAAAAAAAAATCAGAATAGAATTCTGTCACAGCTGGGAACTATTGACAGCTATTTCTCAATAAAAAGCTTAAAACTAAAACTCTTGATCAGACTATGCTCCTGATTTCAATAGGAACTTTGCCTGAAAGAGAATGGTAGGACTATATCCACAGTAGAAAAATATTAGATAGTTAAGAACTCATTCAGGGAGGTAATCCAAAGTGGTGTAGTCACTTGTGTATCTCATAACTATGAAATTGAAAGGAAATATATTTGTATGAACTGTATACATACAAATATATATATATATATGTATGCATGTATGTATGTATGTATTTCCGTAGCACTTCACAAGAATATATCTTTTTATCTGTACTTACAACAGATTGAAACACAGAAGACATACACATATATAAACACTTGCATGAATGCTTACATATGTTAATACATATATCCAAACCAGACTCCATATGAACAAATATTTGGACTCTAAAATAATGAAATACTAGCAGGTATTTTTCAATTTTAAAACACATAATGCAGTAAAGACAATCTTATTTAAATGTATGCAAGTCTTAGTCATATCTGTTTTACATGGGTACTCATATTCTTATCTGACTTAGTTGTTTATATTTCATATATATAAAATAATCTCAATTCCCCTTCAAATCAATGTGATATAAAAATTAAAGTTTATGAAGAATTCTATTTTTACTAATATTATCAGAATAGAAATATCAGATTGAACTGTCAGACTTCTGTGACTTACTGACCAAACTTTATAAAGGAATCACCTCAAATTAATGTTCACCCTTTAATGTTTCTTAACATAATGCAGAAAACAGCTGCAGAGAAACACATTTTTCTAGCTGTTTCTTTCAACTGACAGAAAGCAGAACACAAACTTTTTCAATAATGCAAAGAAGTCCTAGCCAGGTCCTCTGAAACTGTAAACTTTCTAAAATCCATTTAATGATAATCTAATAGTTTGACGTCTATTAATGTAGACATTTAGCACATAGTAAACTCTCATGAATATTTGGATTGTTATTTTGTTTGTATAACTTTTGCTGATTATATGTTCTATAAAGCAGGCCTAAGTGAGATACGAATTGAATAAAATAATATTTTTATAAGGAAGAACAAATCAACAGTTATAAAAAATTTATTACAGAAGTGGTACCATTAATAATTTTTTCAAGTCTTTACTTGATGCTGCCTGTTTCTTTTTCTGTTTTCAACTCAATATTTGTTTTTTTTTCTTCTCTAACTACCCAATTAGCTACTTAAACATGAAGCAAGCTATTAATTTAGATTCATATCTAGTAAGACACTTAGACATCTGCACCCTAAACAGTGAAGGAATAAAGACACAGCCTTGAGAATAATGTTTGAACTCAGAGTATGAGCCTGTATTCTAGCCCTTTAGACACAATAGTTATTGTTTACCAGGAAAAGTACAATACAGAAATATGTTTCACTCCTTTGTGGTGTTTACATAGTTTGAATCATGAGTTGACAATATGTGCCTTTATATACTTACGAGACAAAATATATTCTTTTTAAAAAGATGTACAGAAATATTCTTAAAAAGCTAAGGCTTTATCTGTTCCTTTATATGCCAAAGCCTTGTTGACACCTTTTTGATCTGTATAAATTTGCCCAATGTATACAACACTCTAACACGGAGTATGAGACCACAAGTACCTTCTCAGGAGGAAAGCATTTGGTCATCTGCTACTTCACACCTTATAGAGGTCAGGCTGAGTAAAGTTCTTAAAGAGGTCTTTTTAAATCATTAGAAAGACTGCAAAGTTAATAGGTGGTTTTGATTAGCAAATTGTAAGACATGACATGTTATGTCCTTTTAGGAATGTTTTTTGTTAATTAGAAGGATGTAGTTTCCTATTAAAGAGAAGTCCAGTCAGAACATTAAGAACCTGTTTTAAAGAAGGAGGACCTTAATTCTATCACTGGTCCTTCCTTTTACTCTTGCATGCAATCCTAGATCCATTATAATCAATGTGGGTTGAGTTGTTGCTTTCACTAAATATGCCCTCTGTGTTAATCTGTAGTTTAAAATGTCCTATAATCACAAGTGATTTTAAAGCTAATAACTAATGTCCAGAGGCACTTTTGTATAAAAGATGACTGCAATGAGTTTTAAGTATATTCTTAACATTGAAATTTAATGTTGTTGAACAGAATCTTGACCGAGGAATAAAAGGAATGTAATAAATATGATCATTTCTGTTTTATCTGAGACACTTCATTTGACTATTTATAATATCCTCTCTTTTGCAAAAAAACATTGTTTTGATGTTTCCTTTTCATATTCTTCATAGTAATTGCACCCTGTGACATTCAGTGATGGAAGATTCTATTGAGCAGCTAATGTATCTCTATTCTTGGTATTCCACAATTCCAAATTCCAAAATTCTTGGTAATTCCAAAAAATTACAATAGAAACTCAACCCCATCACTAATTTTTCCCCCACTCTACCTTTGTTCTGAAGTATGAGGTAGGGTTTTTTAACTGGTTTCTGTGGCTCATATTTTTAACTGCTCCCTGCTCACTGAATTTTAATAGTATGCTGTCCTGGTTCGAGCCAGGACAGGGTTAACTTTTGCAGTAGCCAGGAGGGGGCATGGCTGGTACACAGACATTGTTCTACTCCTCACATCATTACCTGGGGCAGAGGGAAGGGAGTCCCTTTTGGCACAGAAGAGGTTCCAATCTGGGAGCAAGCATGGCAGTCCACTATTGTTTATTGTCAGGGTGGGTTCCATGTGAATCTTTCCTTTTCTTATACCCTCTCTCATTATGTTTGTTTTCTTATCTCATTTGCTGTTTCCAGTAAATTTTTCTTATATCAACTTTTTTATCTTTGCCTTTTGTACCTCCAGTTCCACTCCTCTCAGGGGATGGAGAGAGACAGGAGTGAGTACTAACTTGAAGAATATCATTCCTAAACCACAACATATACATGAAAATAAAATTTAGGATTCTAAACCTTTGTTTCAAAGACTTTTTTCCACTGCACTGTCTTATCCAATAGCATTAGTTCAGTTAACGAGGGTTAACTGACATCGTTAAACACAGAGTCTACCAGAGCCTTGTCACACTCCAGCAGGTGATGCTTTTAAAGAGTAGGCCCCTCTGGTCACACAGAGTTCCTCTCCAGGAGTTCTACCTACTTCACAGAACATGGCTCGAGAACCCAAAGCTGTGGCTTCTCTCAAGATTCAGGACTGGGAGAACAAGTAGTAGAGTGGGACAATTGACTGAGTTCTTCCTAATTAATGGGTGGCAGGGCCAAACCTTACTGGGAGACCTCTGTGTGCTAGCACAGCAACAGGAATTCAGGACATGAAGGTTTAGACAATCACTGCCTGACTGATCAGAAGACCCAGGAGTCCAAACAGACTGGACTAAGCAGGACAATATCCAGCCTTTTCTTCCCCTCATATTAGATCATGCACTGGATACTCCAGAAAATTCAGAGCCTGGTAAAGCAACCACAAAGTCTGAGAGAAAGTCTGTTTCACAAGACTTGTGGCTCCTACTCAAAATATATTGGAAATCTTAAAAGCAAAGGGTTTTCCCTACGGGATTCTTAGCCCAGAATTTGTATAATAAAGATGTTAATATAGCTGTTAACAAATAAGTACTGAAATATTAAGATACAGTAATTACTAAATGTTTGGAGGCTAATCTAAAGTGATCTTGAACTCTGATCTTGTCACCTAAAGTGACTTTCACCCACAAAAAGTGCAAAGGAAGTGTAATATTCTGCATCTGTAGCCAGAGACTAAAGATGTATTTCAGTCCTTTAGGAAAAACAATAATTAACCAAAACCAGTAAGCATCTACATTACTGGAACCCAAACAATCTTGCCAGTTTTATGATGGAATTCTTTTCTATTTTAGTTTATGTCCATAAATTACACAATTCCCATTCCAGTTTTTAAAGGTAACAGGCCTCATGACTGTTATGGAAAGACACAAGCACAACATACCAAAAGAGTCTGCTTATTTCTGAATGAACATCTAATTTATTTTAACTGAAATCGGTTGCCAAATTCTCTCTGATTTTAGGGTAAGACGAATTATGATTATTGTGGATTTACAATGTAAACATGTGCTATACACACATCTGCATATACACTTATGTGAAATAACCTTGAGGTCAATAATAATGAAGGACATGTCTTTCTCTCTAATGTCAAATCTCGAGCAAGGCTTGAAATCAATTCTGGAGCCATTGCAAGATGCCTCAAATGCTCTTCCTCCACATACCATTGTTTTCAGGAGCAAAACACTAAGAAAGAGAGGCCCTTCAAGCTAACAAACTGCTCTGAAACTGTTTCCTCTTTTAAGAATTCAAAATTATTGTTGTAAGAATGTTTCACGGAAGGAGTTAAAATAGAAAAATTGCAATAGAAATCTACTTTCTAGGCAGGGTTCGTCACCTCTACTGTTAGATTCCTGTGTGGCCTAACACAAAGACATCTCCATGCTTCCAGTTCTTCAAAGAAGCACTGAACAGATTCTCAGGGACCTGTGACCCAAAAAGTCCTGGGATTGTCAGCTGCAAAGGTCCAGACTCCCAGGTCCTCCAAGGTTAGCAAGCTCTTGGCTAAATTTCATCCTGGACAACCATAAAGCCAGGAGTTTCAAAGCTCATGGGGGCCATAACATCCAAGTGCCAAGGTTTCTGGGTCAGCTTTGACTCCTAGGCACTCCAGCTCCTCTGCACTTTGGGACTTCAGGGAATCCAAGACCTGCGGCACAAAGCCAGCTCATCAACTGGGCTGTTTCTGAGCCAGAATTGCATTTCCTTTCACAGATAAGTATGAATAATCACTCCTGATAAAACAGAAACCTGAATTGAAAATCTTGGAAAATTCCTGGAACTACCTGAGTAGTAGAGTGAGAACTGGAAAATTACCTACAACAAATGACTAAAGGAAAAACATTAATGAGGAAAATTAATCATCCCATAAACATCAAAGATATGTGAATAGATCCTTGACAATTTATAATAAATTAAAAGAGAACAAGAAAGAAAGAAACAAGGCAACTGGGAGATGAAAAGGTTGAAAGTTAAAGGGAATCCCTGTATGACCCTAGAAATGAATAAACTTTTGCTGAGGTTTTCCTTAAATATTTTTATATGGACATTCTGGAGGCAGATGGGCTACTCAGCATCTAGAAATGGAAGTTCCTGCCACCAAATGTCATCTTCATTAGTTGAAGGTTTTTTGGTTTTTGTTTGGTTTTGTTTGTTTGTGGGTTTGTTTGTTTGTTTGTTTTTTAAGAAAAAGTAGAGACAGGACTCTGTACAATTTTGGGCATTATATAAAAAAGTGCAGAAATTGCTATTGTGATGATTGAAAATGCAGATAATTAAACTGACAACAAACTAAAACTGACCAGCTTTTTTTACTTACGAATGAAAAAAAAATAAAAGAAGCAAAGCAAGATTTTTCTCTATTAAATGACCTCCCTTCTTGTCTTCAGAATCTGGTTTCCGATTCATCTTTCAATTTTTAGGATATTCAGCAGTAGTGTTTAGGCTCAGTGTGTGTTCATTTCTTACTGCTATATAGTGTCTTGATATGTAGAATAGAAAGTTCAAGAATTAAATCACTCTATTAATTCCACCAAATCTGATAGATTGAGAATACAATTTAATGACAAAAGAAAACCATGTTAAAGTAAAATTTTATTACCAAGAGCTTTACTTTGCCCTCAGAGCAACAGAGGTTAGTATTAGTAAGATGAATACATATAAATTGTCACTGATTTCATTTCATTTCAGAAGTATTATGTCTCAATTTTCACTAGTCCTATGCAAAAAAACAAACAAACAAACAAACAACAAAACAAACATATTTTCTAAAAAGATAGTTAAACAACAGGCTCTACCATATTATTTTTAATTACTTTAACATCATACCAACTTTCAACCAAACCATCCTGTGCTGAAGAGAGATTTCCTTTCACATTTGGAATTCAGTTAACTAGTATTATTTCTGAAGTCAATGCAAGTATATTCTGTGAGAGTAAATACTAAACAAAATGTGATAAAATGGTTCTTCAAACAATATATTGTCTTTCAAAATTGCAGATGTTTTCAGTTTCATTCAATATTCTTCTTTCGCAACACTTGTGAGTTCCTTGTGAGTAGATTGAACATAATCCTTTTTGCACTGTATTCTTCAAGTCAGTATGCTCAACTAACACAATTCAGATATTTCTGGGTCATAACTGGAAGGTGGAAAAGATTGTATACATGTAAAAAGTTCTCTTGTGCTAAAAGAATACTAAAGGCTGCCAAATTTTCTTTGGATCATATATTGAAATAAGAGTAGATATTAATTTTTTGCCTCTTACAAGTAGGGTGAGTGTCTGAAAGAAAAGATGGCATCACTGGAAATTATACTACCTCTACATGAAAACTGATCTATAATAACTCAAAATCAGTGCTAGTAGTGATTGTTAATTCAAACTATTCACCACTCCTGGGTTTACTTCCCATCATAGTCCTTTGTACCAGGGAACATAATTATCTTTGTATGCCTTCATTAGTGGAGTTTTCTAGCTGCCTTTTTTTAAGTGCTTTAGGGTGTTGCCCAAAGAAGGAGCCTTGCAGCTGGCTATGAATCTCTAGGGCAGCAAATGCAAGACATAAAAGTACCAAAAAAAAAAATTAAAAACAATCATGCATTGAAGTTAGTGACAATTTAAGTTGTGAATATGCTTGGAACCATATGTTCAAAATTATGTGTACATATGCAAAAGAAAACAACGCCTGTTCTGCTTCTAGTTACATTTTGTTGAACTCAGAGATGCTGTACTAATCTACAGTCAGCATAAACAGAAACAGAAACAAAGGCAATGGATACTCCAGCAAGTATAACAAGAAAGAGAGAATATCTTGTATTACTGAGTGAAATTAATAAAAATCAAATTAGTATTACCATTCCATAGCCCTTATAACATAAGAAAAATATCTGAAAATATAGATTATCCCACAAGTCAGCATAAAAGCGGCTCTTTCTGTTGCAAGGAACATTTGTCTTTAGCTGAAAAGTAATTTACAATTTTTTCAGATATAACAACATTGTTCCTTGGAATTTTCTTATCATTTCTTCTTCCTACCAAAAACTCATGTTTTCTACTCAACAGTTCAGCAATGTCTTCACTGCTGATTTCCTTACATTTTTACCAGATTTGCTTGTGCTTCTGTATTTTAATAGTTCATTCCTTTACATGCTATGTAACATAGATAACAGTGACTTGACCTAACAAGCTAGAACTTCTAAACCAGAAGACATTTGAAAAAATTGTAAATCAAACCCAAGTATGCTATTCTAAATATTTATATGAAAGCAACTTTTCTAAGAGCTTCAGAAGACATGTGGACACATAGAAAAGTCAGCTAAAATTGTACACAGAATAGTGTGTTAAACGTGGAAATATGCACACAATAGCAATGTATAAAAATGCGTTGCTTTCCTTGACATGTCTGAAAATTTATACAATGTGCATTTAAGCAAATATGTGGCAAAATCAGATTCATTAATTAAAAAAAAATCAATTAAATACCCATATTTCCATAGTTATTCATTTGCATAGTTCTGCAATGAATGATACTTTGCCTGTGATAAAAAATGTCTCGACAACACAAGAGTGTTGAGGAATTTGATCCAAAACTCTGTGTAGAGACAAATCCCTTTGAAATATATCGTATTTTGTAAATATTTTGCAGCAAACTCATATCTTTTATTCATAGGAATAGAGTCATAGTATAATTTAGGTTGGAAAAGACCTTTAAGACCAAGTTTAACCATTAACCCAGCACTGCAAAGACCACCACTAAACCATGTCCCTCAGCACCACATCTACATTTTTTAAATACCTCCAGAGATGGAGATTTGACCACTTCCAAAGGACTGGTCTAACCACTGAAGACTCAGGGAAAGAAGGCATAAAAGTACTTCAGCCTTTTCCTCATCCTCTGTGACTATTTTTTACTTCACATTCAATAATGAATGTATTTACAGAAATATTTTTTCTTCTCTTTTACAGCAGTAGCCAGATTAAGTTCTAGTTGGGCTTTGGACCTTCTAATTTTCTCCCTGCAGGTACTCATGACATCCTTATAGCCCTCCTGAATTGCCTGCCCCTTATCCCAAAGGGTAAAATCTCTCCTGTTCTTCCTTATTTCCAGCTAAATCTCTCTTTCAGCCGTTTTGGACTTCTCTGCTGGTTCATCTTTCCACATGTGGGGAACACGTGGAACCACTTGACAAACAGAAGCAGACATCAAATGGTTTGGTGTTTCCATGCATGGATGGTGCTGAGGATTAGCTGCTGCACCACAACATTGCCTCTTTGCACATCAGGTTGTGTGAACAGGGCTGGTCTCTGCAGCAGAACAAAAACTGATCATTTTAGAAATTGAGAAAAAGAAATAGCATGGATATGTGCAGAAACTCTGACTAGTTTAATTTGCATTCTACTAAAGTGATCAAATACATCAAGGAATCATCAAGATGCTTTAAGAATGAGATTTTAATGCAAGCATAAGCATCCAGATGTCTAGCTGATTTAAATCAACACCCTTTCACTAATCTAAGTTGAGCAGTGTTCATTTACACAAGCTATGAAATTAATTCACAAAAAAATCAATTATTTGGACAGCAGTGAGATGGGTAACCTGAGAGACAGTTGGATGATTTCCTATCTCTATCAGTGTGAAGTATTTTGATAGCTATTACATAAAAACTGAAGCTGCCTCAGATTTTGGTGTTATTGTTGGCTGTACTTAGATTTCCAAAGAGCCTAAAAGTACATAATTGGGTTTTCCACTGGATAATGAGAGCAAAATTAATGCCATCTCTAAGTTTTCCGAGCGCCATGAAGCGTTATTCACTGTTGTCTGTAAATTGTATTGAGATCCTAAACACAAAAGAAATATGATCAATTATGGCCATTCTTTAGAAAACTGATTCAAGACTTCAAAGCAATCTTACAGTCTCTGTCAATATTAAAGTGACCTATATGAGATGCATGTATGAAAGTTACAGCATGAATACTAATTCTTTCATAGGGCTACAAATTCAACCAGCAGTTAGATATGCAGACTTGACTGCACAGAAATTACTTAAGTTCTGCCTTTGACATCACAATAGCTAAGATATCTATAGCTAGATGATTTATTTATACCAGGAAATGTAAGTAAAATGTTTTTCATAATTTGAAACATTATTGTTGTAACATTTTCTTCTCAAGTTTGTCAGTAAATTTGTAAACTTTTTTCTGTGCTAAATATCCTGTACATGTTTACTGCAGGTATTTCACTTGTACTAAAACCAGAGATGTTCCTACTCCTACTCCACTAGTATTTAATGTATATTATTCAGCTGTGATGAATTGTGAAGGACAAGTGATTTAATTCTCATCTTTTCATCTATGCTCTGTAATTAAAAGAAATGCTGAAAACCTTCATAACTTTCTTCCATGTAGTAATACTATCAACTAACTTCTGGATTGAAGAATTGGGCAAACTGCTTTGTCCACACACAAAAGATATTCCAAATAATGTCAATAAAAGTAAAATTTTGTTTGGGAACTACAGTTTTAATAAACAAAATAATCATAGACAATAGTTTCCTCTGCTGTCAGCAAAGATAGCAGAAGCTAAAAAATATGAACAGGTTAAAAATTCAACCAGTGACATCATTTATGGGAAAGGAGACTCAAACAGTCCTTAAAATTTTTGTAAATGTTATCTGGTGACCTTCACGGTAAGATTTTTTTTCTCAGTATGCTGCAGTGTAGAAATACAGAAGTAAAATTCATATAAGCTTGGTGACTGGCATAAGGTATTAAAAGGCATCATTGTCATAGGATGCCAGAGGGATGACATAACCAAGGCATGCAGGCTCCACCAAGTTCAGAAAAAAAAGCCCCTGGTTTTCAGAGCATCTCTACCCAGAAGAGTTGTGGCTGCCCCATCCCATGAAGTCTTAAAGGCCAGGCTGGGTGGGACTTTGAGCAATCTGTTCTAGTGAAAGGTGACCATGCCCATGGCTATGGGGTTGGAACTAGATGGTCTTTAAGGTCCCTTCCAACCCAAACCATTCTATGATTCTAACATCCAAATATGCTTTTCTAGTATATCACTAAACAAAACAGTGGAATATTATCTTGTGTTCAACTGATAAAAGGAACAGACTTCTACAAAGCTATTGTCTCAGAGCTGAGTTGACTGATAATAGAATCAAGTTCTGGTATTATCTTGGGATTTGAAGGAGAAGCCTAAGTGTAATATCAGTATACAGGCACAGTATATTGGTATGTGTTCTAACAAGAAAAGGAATGCACTGTATTGGTGTACTCCTGTTTGTCTAGAAACAGTTGCTTTTACAGTCCCTTTTTTTCTTGAAAAAGATAGAAAGGAATATGCATGTGGAATGTTGTTGTAGAAAAGATCCTGCGAACTGTCCCCACTGAACTAGAGGAATCTGGGTTCAAAGAGAACTGTTTGTAACTTTTCTTCCAATGCCCTGGTTTTTGGCTTAATTAAGAAAAATATCTTTTAATTGGCTAATTTAGTTCATGAACTAAAGGGGAAAAAAAATCTGCTGATTTTATCAACAGAAAAGTGTTTCCCAAAGACATTTCTTTCAGTTCATGAAAAAACTTTTTTTAAAAAGAAGATTCATTTAAAAAATAAATAGATAAATAAGATTTAAAAAGGACATAGATTGCATTATTTAACTATGAATTCTAACTTTTTGGCTAAGAAGCACAACATTTTGGTTTGCAGTCATTTCTCTCTGCTATGTGGTTTACCTTTACCTGAGGTCTCAAGCCCTCAGGTTGTAAGGTCTCTAACAGGATTACATTTCATACGTATCAACCCTGTCACAAAAAAGAGTTCATGTAGATGTATAAATTACCTGCAGAAAATATCAACAAAAATTACATTTTTATTTTAAAATGGTTCAGAAAAAAACTCCAAAATATTTCCTGATTGACTTCAGCAAAAGAAACAAACACAGCTCAAATGTCCACTGAAAACTAGATGCCAGACAGGGTCCAAGACTAGTTATAAATGAAGAAAATCTGCCTGATTAGTTTGAGTGCTTCTGTTTCAACAAGTATCTCTGTTCTTCTTTGGTGTTTTAAGGGACTGGAAAGAGGAATATTGAAAAAAAAAAAAAAAA
>VXAU01004938.1:2430104-2545401 GCA_013399695.1 Formicarius rufipectus
TTAAAAAAAAAAACAAAAAACAAAACCACAAACAGCAGCAAAGTTACAATTATATTCTTTTTTACATGAAAACATACTGAAAATCTCTCTATAAAATTGTTCTCAGGAGATGTACCTCCCCCTTTCAGGCCTGGGGAGTGCTGGGAGAAAGCTGTATACAGAATCCTATTCTCTAATGAACAATAAAATCTGACTGTTTCTTCTTCTTACAGGCTGGGTTTGAGTCTTCTTTATACCGCAGCAGATTGGTGTTGGCATTGTTCCACAGATGCCAATGACATGATTTCTGATTTACACTGTTGTTCCAGGGTTTTCTAAAAGTGGTTGGGTATTTTTAATTATTTTTTGTTATTTTGGGATTTTTTAACATCATAAAATCACCACTGCACACAGTTTTAGTTGGTATCTCTCTAGGCCTGTAGAGAAAAGAATTGGCTGGGGTAAGACCATACTGTCATCTCAGTTTGTGATGTGGTACCCCACAAATTTGTGCTGACACAATGCAGCAATTGTAGAGCACATTGTGAGGTAGCACACCATCTGTTTTCTGCCTCTGCTTTTCTATAAATAACAGACCAGTCTCTGTGGGTGCCAGGCTAGCGTTTTGCAACAAAACACTCCAGCCCTTTAAAATTCCTCCTGACCATCTGGGAATTTCCTGTTCTGCCAAGTAAGTTTGCCCAGACAGAGTTGAGGTCTGTCTGTCTCTTACTGTCAAGAAATCCCTTTATGTTAGGGCAGAAACATTTTAATGTAGATGAACCCAGAGAGCCAGTATCAAAAGGTAGACCTGGAACTTCTGCCACTTCTGAAAGTGAGAGGGGAAGGTGGCAAGGAGAGTTCAGCTTCAGCTGGCTGGACTTGAGGTTGGGAAATACCCCTTCTTGAAGAGAAAATGAGCTTATTTTTTTCCTGCTGATTCACTGTGAGCAGCATTAGGCCAAGAATGCACAAAAGAATGCATTAACATCACACTCCAGGTGAAAGTCAAGAGACCTTTTTTCCTTCAGTTTTAATCTTCTCAAGACTATTTAATGATAATGGTTTGAGTTTGAGGAACGTGTTGAAAACCTCCTTTGGGTACATGTTCCCATAGGAAATTACCGGTGTTTCTGGTTGTATTTTTTTGTAAGGGCTCATAATAACAACACCTGGAAAATATAATAGCAATACCAGGCTGAGCCTAAGAGAAGTAAACCCAAAACTAATAACAACTCTGGTAGAAAAAACAATGAGTGATTCTGACTTAGGATGTGAAGCTCTCTCACAATATAAAGCATGCATTACATTAGGAGTAGTATTTTAAAAGTAATCTTGATGCAGCTTGCTAATGGCTGTTCTGAGGGATTTTACTATGGAAGTGAAAGCACAATGACATTCAAAACCACACCAATATAACTAACACTAAGGTATCATCTTGAAACTTAAGAATAATGAAAATGGGAAATTTATCCAAAATCACATTTTCAGTCTTCCATCATGGCAAATTATAGCCCAGAGAAAACAACCAACCAAACAAACAGGACTACTTCTAGGGACAAAGCACTAGAATTTTTGTAGTGATTTCAGGAGATCTGCATGATTTTGGCAGCAAAATAATGAATACAGTTGTTGAAGTAGTCTTTTAAGATGCACATGGAGCAAGATGTCACACTTGGTACATATTTTAGGGATCAAGAATTCTTGTCTTATCTTCTTGCTCGTAACAGTTGAACAAAAATGTTTTCAGTCTTGCTCAATTCTGCTTCTAGGAAATACCCCAATGGGTCAGTGGTCAAATTACTAGATGTTTCCAAGATGTGTAGGAGTGCTAAATCCTAGGTTAAGGAAACTTTTTTTTTTTTTTCCCCTAGGGTTTAAAATTCAGTTTTTTTGCAGAAGGCATTATGGTAGAAAATAACAAATACTGGGGATGTTGGATTACTGGCTTATCATTAAAGAAATACAATAAATAATCCTAGCTTTAAGAACCTGAATTTCAGAAAAAGTCTTTTATTTCATTCTGTGTTTAATTTTATAATACTTTCAATGTTGATATATCCATTTCACTTTGAAAGCCAATATAAAAATACTTTGAATTAAAAAATAAATACAGAATTTATTCCCTCACTGTATAGTTGCTAGTACATCTGCCATAATGGTTATCATGGATTGGTTAAAAAAAGATATCTAATGTCATATGTTCCTCTAGGTAAAAAGTGCAAGGAATTCACTTTTTTTTTTTTTAATGTTTTGAATTTTTTGTGACATTGTTCTCTGTAGGAAGTCTCAGGACTTCTCATTCTTATCCATTTATCCCAAAGAATAAAATGTAGATATGCTTTCTAAGAGAAATAGAGGAATTCCAACTCAGTTCTACATCCTATTGAAATCTTCTGAAAAATATCTATGTCCTTATGCTAACACTCCAATGGTGAAATGAAAACAAATTATTTTACTTCCTGGAAAATTCTGAATGCCATCAACTCAAAAGAGGACTCTTGGTATACTTGGGGCCAGGTTCTCAGATCTTGCAAAATTTAAAGTTGGCAAATTTGGGCAAACACTCTTCTAATATTCCTGGCCTCTAGCTCATTCCAGACTCTCCAATGTGTTTGTTTGATGGTAGTAAATTGTTTCTTCACTTTATGGCCATAAGCAGCAAACACAAACACTACTTTTGAGATTGTCATTGACAGCTGCAAGTACGTTCCTGGTGAGAGAGTGACACATTGGTTACCACCTGCACAGCTCCACATGGCATTCTGGTTCCACTCAGCATTTCAGCTCGGGGTCATCTGCATTTCAGCTACTTTGATAGCTAGTAGAATTTAGAGAATTCCCAATTTCCTCAATAAAACATGCTGCTGAGCATTGTCTTTGATGCACTTTATATTCGCCTTAAATTTAGAAAGACAATTTTTCTCTTATTAAAAAAAAAAAAGTCTTATTTTAAATAAATCTTTCTTAGTTATCATAAGTTTTATTTTGGCATACTACTGAAATATGCAGTATTATGATCTTTGTATGGCCACACACCTTTAAACATTTTATAGCTACATTGCTTCAGAACATTTTGCTGAACAGGGTGCTGTATGTCAGAGTAATTTTTCAGACTTCTCTGTCACCTCAGGACAAAGTATCTTAATGTGTGTACTTTGGTGACATGTTGGTACCTTGGGCAGCTGTAAATTTATAGACTACATCAACCTTTACCCTTCCTGTCAAGCTTTTAATGTTAATCTTCTATCAACCTGCAACTGACAGACGTCTTGCTTTCAAACACACTCCAACCTCCCACCTTATATTTAGCCTTTCCAATCTTTCTCCAGGTCCCTTACACTTTCTCTGAGATGACCCTATTCAAGAGGAAATAGTTCACAATTACAAACTCATCTTCAGTTTCCTTGGGAATTACCTGTCCCATAACTATATCAGGGAGTCCAAAATCATCAAAAAAGCACTGGAAAAAGTTACGTATATTCTTATTGCACTTACAGTACACCCAACCCACAGATTCATCACAGATATTTCACATAATTACTCAAACATTACATTGTGTCTCTAAAACAATGTTCATAAGACTGTAATGAGGTGCAAGCGTTTTGACAGTGAGGGGAGATGCAGAAACTCAACTAATACCCTGGTTTCAGGAAAGTCAGTGAAGTATGAAACAAAGCCAGCTTTCTTAGCAAAACTCAGTCAATGGGGATTTGAAATCACTCATTCAACAGGATGCTTTGCAGTTGCAGAACCACATGTTACATCTCCCTGCAGTGACTGTCAAAATAGGTCATCAAGCAGATCAAACCATAGAATTCTATCTTTTGCCAATAATTTTTGAATTCATTCTGCTGTAATCATCCTTTAATGAGCACCTTTAATGATAACTCTGTGATGCTTGGCAAACTACTCTTGATCTGTGTGCCTCTGCAAATACAGTTGTCTTGCTTATGCTTCCCTGCGTAAAACTTTGGGACTCTAACAGGTACAAATAGTTCTTTTAACCACTGGCATAAAGGCAGAGGCCCTAATGGTGGAGCTGTGAGATTTCATGGAGGTCAGTAATGTCAGAGGAATATACAGGATATTTATTGCATCAGCCAGAATTATTGGAAAAGCCAAGAGATCAAACTGGATCATTCAAGAAAACTGTGAAGAGAAACAACCTTAATCATCACCTCTGTAGTTAACAGGCTAAAGTGATAAAGAATTTTACAGTCCGTATCTCCTCCACACAAAAATAGTAACACAGAAAACTTTCTAGCAGAGCATTGATGGCCTTTCCCATTAACAGGATAGAAGTGACTCAGGAAAGATAGGTGGCCCTTGACCATTTATCTCTACCATGGTAAGTCACACACAGAGTGAAGTATGAAGTTTTAGCCAAGGAACAAAGGGGAATAGTTCATTCAGGAAGAGATTAGGTCATCTCTTTGAGCAAAATTTTCCCTCTAAGCAAATCCTCAAAATTCCAGGCACAGCACCAAAGCCATCATGGTTTGGGGACTTCCCACTTCTGTGTTGACTTGCTGACGTGGCCTAGAAGGCCACAGGAATTTCCTGATGAATTAAGACTGTGGACAGTAAATATTTAAGTATGACACAAATAAATGTGCTTAATACTTAAATGATAAAGGTAGCGATCCTAAGTCCTCAGTTCAGATGCGTTTATCTGTACATTGAATGCCAAATTTTCCAAATCTGTAACAGTATTCCTTGAGTTCTTTGCTGTTGGAAGTGACTTCAAAGAAGTAGGTTGTATATGAAGTGTTTCTCTGACATTTCAGATAGATCTTGTAATTTCCACACAAGTGTTAAAAAGAGTTTTAGGAGAACAAGTGCTCTGATAGTGACAGTCATAATTATCTGAAGGTCTTTGTCTTTTTGAGGCACATATGGATCACTCAGAAGTGAGATGAGGTTGACCCTATTATTCATCCTTACTGTTGCCCACACACTGACTGAATGGGGGAATTTTAAAGAAGAGATTTAATACCATTCTCTTTCCTTGGAAGACTTCTGCATGAGGACTAAAATTCCCAGAGGATAATTATTGCTAAAGCCATTCAAAGCTGAATGTATGAAAGTGAAAATCAGCACATGTAAAGAAAACTATAGGTGGTTTAATCCAAAGATTCATTCAATACATTGCTTAGAACAAAAAACCAAACAAACAAAAACAAAAACTCCCCCCCAAAAAAACAACCCATCCCCCGCAAAAAAAAAACCAAAACAAAATTATCATTTAACAACATTTTTTTTCTTAAATCTCCACTTTATAAGACCATATTTGCAAGCAAAAGATTCAGAAAGAAAGGTTCACTTTTATAAATATAGACTGACAATTAAAAAAAATTCATAAATAATATGATCCAAAGTGCAGGCAAGTCCACCACAACCCTGAAGACAAAGGTAAAAGCATCCCTAGAGATTGTACTATGACTTCTCCTAGTACTGAATTTGGACTGCATTAAATGTGAAATATTAAAATACATCTCAAAATAATAAATGAACACATTAAGAGTCAGATTTTTTTAAACCTACAATCAAGATGTACAAACTCCTTTTTCGCAAAACCCCTCATTTGAAGGATGAAGAGCCTTTGATAGTGACTGAAAGTTTGCTGTAACAATTAAAATAGTGGGCAGAAGCACTCAAACGCCACCAGTGCTTTTCTCTTTGAAAGCTTGCAAGTTCCCTTTGCAGTTCTAGACTAGTGTGTATTGCAGATGAGGAAACTAGAAGTCTGATCTGCTAAACAAGTTTTGCAATTTAAATAATCTCTTTCAAGAAAAACCTCTTACATACAGAAAGCTTTTAAAGAAAAGAAAGTTTAAATATGAAAGAAGACAGAATCAGTCTATAAATGACATATCAGCCTGCAACAGAAGTAGCTTTCAGATTCAAAATTGATTAGCACCAGTCTGATCATGTGTTCTAGTGTGAAAGAAACCATTATGTTAAAAAGAGAGGAACTACCTTCTAAGGCCATACTCCCAATTTTCTCCCACAGTTCTCTAGTCTTGCCTTAATTTCTTTCTGGCAGGAATGCTCAGAGCTTATCCTATCTCTAAATGAATCTCTCAAGCCTATTTGTCTCCTTGGTAGAAAGGGAGGAGAAAGAATATCAAGACTCAAATTCTCAGGTAGAATAGAATCAGAAGAGAATTCTGCTAACTGAAACATGGGATTTGGTTGGTTCCATACATTCCTTCTATTGCAGAAGGAATGCCATGTACCTTATTTGCAAGAAGACAACTAGAGGAAACATGACAAATGGCAAGAATTTACTCCAACGAATAAAAATTCCCAGAAGTGATGAAAAGTTATAATTATATAGGATGTGAAGTCCTATTAAAGAAACAGATGTCATGCATGCACAAAATACAGTCAGGTTTGCCTTGAAACATATGCACATGTACGGACAGAAACATGCCTGGGATGGGGAGTAAAAAGCTCTGATATTTTTTCCAGCATATATGAAAGTTCTTGCTTCACATACATTCTGGAAAGGATAAAAAAAAACTGTGCAGAGAATTGATACATGTAAAATACAGAAGGTTTGCTGCCAACTCTTCTAGGTTTTTTTGAGCCAACAAGTCAATTTGAGAAGACTAACAGACTGACAGCAGGTATGTTGGTATAAAACATGACTGTGGATTTAAGACACAACCCTTAGAAACACATTTCCATGTACCTTTTCACCAAAACTACAAAGATCGAAATGCATGTATGTGCATGCATACATGTGTGCACACTCATGCACCAGAGCAAGGTGTCAAAGGCAAAGGAATTCTTCAGACTTGTTAGAGAATTTTTCATCAGCCACATTTTACTCATGGGTCTTCTACACAGATTTTCAAACTGCAAGATTTTACAAGGATTTTCAGCCCATTTTTCTCCTCTTTATGAAAAAAATAGTAACAGAGTTTGCATGACTGTCCATATAACAGACTTTTAAAATACCTTGGCTAAATACAACCTATTCCACCATGAAATAGATCTCTTACTATTACTCTTTTATCACTGGTTTGGGTTTTTGTTTATTTGTTTGGTTTTTTGTTTGTTTTTAATTTTGTTTTTTGTGGGGTTTTTGTTAGTGTGGTTTTTTTGTGTTTGTTTGGGGGAGAGGGGTTGGGGTTTTTTCATTTGTTTTGTTTGTGTTTGTTTTGTTGGCTTTTTTGTTTGTTTGTTTATTTTGTTTTGTTTTAATTTCTGCTCCTCGAAGCTAGTTAAGGAGGTATAAGAAATTTCTTTCAGTCATGTAACTCCATGGTCTAGAATAATGATTTTCAACATGACTTCCTCTGAGGGATTATAACATTGTCTTAAACCATTCTTTGGGTTGGTTGGGGTTTTTTTAAGTTTAAAAGCAAACTATTTTTATAGTATAACTTGAGCATCTTTCCAGCTGACCCTGTGCCTGTCTTGCTTTGACCATCTATACCACATGTTTATTCAATGTGAAGTGTATTTGAACTGTAGGTCTTGTTTAGTGCATTAGTTTGATTCACATCAGTTTTAAACAGGGACAATTAAAGTGGTGCAAGTCTCTGGTTAGAATACTTATTTCAGTTGAAAAGTGACTTATGCTGTTTTAGATTAACTTGATTTCTAACTAAGGCAATGAAAAGTGAATCTTGATCTTTGTGCAGAAACATTAATGAGAATGTAGCGCAAATGTGCAACAATTTGTGGCATTTCTAAGTTACCCTTCCAAGTGAATATTCACCACTCTGGTGTTTCATAATATGTCTAAAATAAGCACATGTGGTTACACAAGAATAACCTTATGTTAATGTACATAAGGTTGTTTCATAAGAAAAAGAACTCTTCCTATGAAATATGAGACTATTTCAATTTCCTTTTCCTGATCAAACTTCAACCTCTTAACAAGAGAGGAAATTCTTATGCTACTGGGAAGACTTTTACACCAGGGCTGTTTATTCAAGACACTTGATCTGCTGGTGTTAAAGATGAGTTCCCAGCACAGTTAAACTGTGATCCTGGTTCTAGAAGGTCCGCATTTACTGGCTCTTTCTTGTTTGCAACGTATTGCAAACACAGAGTAGAGGACTGAACTAAGCAGAACTGTAAATTGAGATGAATACAAGCAAACTGTTAACTACCTTCACCTTTCAGGTTATGCTTGCAATAGATCACACAAATCAGCCCAGTTTTGATAACAATGGGTTTATTCAAAATTTTAGTAACGATAGCTCTGAAAAACTAGATATTCCTCACTGGTCTTCATGAGAATCCATACAGGACTAATACACAGTCCTTTTCATTTTAGATGAATATAGGCTAAAGCAGTTGCTGCTTGATGGGTTTTAAGAACACTGTAAGAATAAGGACCACTTTTAATGTGAGCAGGACACATATAATTCATTTACCCAGCTGAAACCTGCAAGATATTCTGAGCATTATAGATTCATATTGATTGTATTTATCTGCTTATTTTATATGAAGTGATTTAGTTACATATATTAAAAGCAATTTCCTTCCAAAAGATTTTTTAATCTCACATTGTTTTCTGTACATATTGGAAGCATTATTATAATACATAAACTGTTAAAAGCACAAAATACCATCCACCAGAAAAACTCTAAAAGCAACACAAAAAATAACATATTAAGCCTCTCAACAATCTTGTGAAATTGAGTAGCAGTGCTATATCTGGGTTTAAAAAGGGAAAAGGAATAGTTTGCAATTTCCTTGCAGTCACAAGTGAAGTCTGTGCTACAGGCATAGAGAGAAGTAAAGCTTAAATCCATCCCACTTGACTGAGACATTTGAATCAAGAAGTGAACTGCTCAGGATTTCCCTGGGGTCGGTGGAAAGAAGCAGGGACTTCCACAGGACAATTCAGGTGTCTGACTCTTCCCATCGGTTTGCTACTGTCTCATGACATAGCACTAAGAGATTCCTCACAGCTAAGAAGAACTATCTTGGATAACTCTGGGTTTTGGCCAAACCATTCTCCTGAAGAATCGTACAGCTCATGGCTGGGATGGGTCCACTCTTGGCTGGGTTAAAAACTGGATGGATGGCCAGGCTCAGAGGATAGTGGTGAATGGTGCTGCATCCAGTTGGCATCTGGGCACTAGCGGTGTTTCCCTAGGCTCAGTATTGGGGCCAGTCCTGTTTAATATGATCAATGATCATATCAATATGATAAATATTGCCAATATGACCAATGACCTGGACAAGGGGAATGAGTGCACCCTCAGTAACTTCACAGACAGCACGATATTGGACAGGAGTGCTGAGGGTAGAAAGGCTCTGCAGAGGGATCTGGACAGGCTGGATAAATGGTCTGGGGCCAATAGACCTGGCCAAGTGCTAAGTCCTGCATTTAGCACAAGACCCAAGGCAGAACTACAGGCTCAGGGACGAAGTGGCTGGGAAGTGGCCCAGTGGAAAAGGACCTGGGAGTGCTGGTCAGTGGCCAGCTGAACCTGAGCCAGCAAAGTTCCCAGGTGGCCAAGAAGACCAGTGGCATCCTGGCCAGTATCAGAAAGTGTGGCCAGCAGAACTGGGAAAGTGATTGTCCCTCTGTACTGGGCACTTGCTAGGCCACACCTTGAATACTATGCTCATTTTTGACTCCCTCACTACAAAAAAAAAGATACTGACGTGCTGGAGCAGGTCCAGAGAAGGGCAGCTGAGCTGGTGAAAGGTCTAAAGTACAAGTTTTATGAAGAGCAGCTGCAGGAGCTGGGGTTGTTTAGTCTGGAGAAAAGGAGAGGCCTTGTCACTACAAATATCTAAAAGGAAATTGTGTTAAGAGTGGGATTCCTTCTCCCAAGGAACTAGGGACAAGACAAGGGGAAATGGCCTCAATGTGCTAGGGGAGGTTCAGGTTGGACATCAGGAAAAGTTACTTCACTGACAAGGCAGTTAAGCATTGGAATGAGATGTCCAGGGATTTGGTGGAGTCAGCATCCAGGGAGGTGATGAAGAATCAACTGGACAGAGCCCTTAGTGCTATGTTTTAGTTGACACAGTGATGTTTGGTCAAAAGCGGGACTCAATCACCTTGGAAGTCTTTTCCAACCTTAATGATCCTATGATTGTAAGTTTGGGTGGGATACTGCAAGCCTAACATACACAAGTCTATTTCTTTTCTCACATTGGCTTTTTTTTTTTTTTCCTTTTTGTTCCAGGGCACACAGCGCTGTAGCTTGCTTCCAAACCACAGAAGGGAATAGAATGATGATTTCTCAGCATCCTCAAAATGACATGCCATTTTGCTGTATATCAGTTTCATTTAGAAAAGCTCTCAGTGCTCCTAGTTAGATCTCCCACTGGGCATGTTGGTTGGACAGTTCTGATGACTAATAAATGTAATATTTTATTGTTACCAGAAAGTTCCTAATTATGGCTGTCATCACTGAAAATAAACACATTCAGGACCTTCTGAACATAACCTTCTGTCCAAGCATGGGAAATAATTTTTTTAAGTAATTTGCTACCAAATGTGGCAACGTGTGAAACTGTCCTTTAGTCTACATCTCCAATTCTTCTACTTCTTAAAAAAAAAAATTGCCAAATAAGTTATCTCCCAATAATATAAAGCTTTCAGGTATTTCCGCATTTAAAGTCTTGCCTCTTTCTTGCGGGTACATCAAAATATCCCAAGAGCTTCAGCAGCTTGATTAATAAAGCTTTTACATCCAGACATATTACTGGCCAAGAGATTTACTTGGCCAAGTAAATAAGCAATTTTGATTTTACACTCACACATGAATATTCTTTGAACCAATTTATTTCCATGAAGTTATATTAGCTCCTTAAATTTTGTTTTTATATATACTTTCCCGTTGAGTAGAACAAACAATATAAGAAATCCAACTAATTGGAATGCCACCCTTTGCTTTGCAACTTGTTTGTGTGAACTGCACTTTAAGTGTCACCAGGGTGAGACTCTGCTTTGGATATGAGAATTCATTGACTCCAAAGCAAAAAGAGACACCTAGAATAGTAAACAGCCTCTGCATCTTGAAAATAAACACAGGTTCAAGCTGGATGCCAAGTAGGAGGATAGTGCTCAGTTTTGTTTCCTTTTACCTCTGGTCTTGAAAGAGAAAACATTTACTGGAAAGCCATTCTTTACACAGCCACATTAGTAATATTCATACAAGCAGAAGAGCAGATTCCAAATCTAATGACTTGCTTTTATTTGTGAGATTTAATCAGAGCTCATCATGCACCTACCAGTTGCACTTAACACCTGAATATTATGGGAACTTTAAGGCTATGTAATGTTATATTGCAACATATAAACCAATAAAATGGAATTTTTAGTATTTCTTGTAATAGTTCAACTAGGGTAAATTGGTTTCTTATTGTGACAAAATGTGCACACACTATGGCCACCTCCATCTTTATATTAATATAAATTTTCCTGATAAGACTTTATGTTCTTTAGATCTTTCCTCTTCAGGGCAGGCTCTGTCACATTTCCACTCAGCTTCACAGCAAGAGTGACGTGTAAGGAATTTTCCCATCTTCAGCAAACCATATAAAATCCAAGGTGAAATTCAGCCAGCATGTTGTATTTCATTGCAGAAAGCAGGGCATAAGTCCTGCTGGTAAAGACAGCAGAAAGGGAGAGACTTTCAGTGGAGCCACAGCCCACAGTGACAGACACCAGTCTTTCCAAAAGCCATTTTCTTCTATACAATGGTTGACTCCTCCAAAACCTAGATTCCGTACATGTTTAAAAATTGAGTGCTTGTGTTGTTACTGCTACAAAATAAGGAAGTCAACAAAGATGACAGAGAATGTCATAAACAATTAATTTATAAAAATATAAAAACCATCCTAAGAAAAAATTTTAAAGTAAGATATCAAATGGTTACAGATATCTCAGAAAAATTGCTAACAACTTCTTTCTTTAATGACTGAATCCAGATCATAAATTTTTATTTCTTCTGTTGTTGCCGGTGACACACAAGCACTTTGAAGGGAAAGGAAGTGAGGTGAAGCTTCTTTTATTTTTTATTTAAATGTGGCGGTGCCATCAATATTTGCAAAGAAAAAAAGAAAATAAAATAATCTAAGTTTGGATTCTGATTGACCAGAATGATTGTGGTTCACTTTCAGTTCCAACATGTATATCTGTTATTAAGTATTACTTTTAAACTTTTATGGTATGCTGCTTAGGTAACAGTCAGGAAAAAAAGAAAGAGTGGGTCATGTAAAACTCACTTATTACTGTAATAACAATTATTACTACCATTTGGACTGCAGGATAAATATATGAAACACTCATCTCTACAGCTATGCGGAATGTACACTTCGTCCATTGATACTGTAAATTCAGCAAGCCAAAAGCAAGTTCCTAAGCAAGCCATGATGATAACATTTCATGTAACTCCTCTTTGCCAATACTTAGACACTGCAACTAAATACCAAACAGTGTCACGTGTGCCAGTCAGCCACTGGAAGAAAGAATACGTGATGAACTGTTTGTGTTGAACTATCTGTATAAACATATTGCAGAAATGAAACTCAAGCTTAAACAATGGGGAAAGTTATCCGGTATTAAAATAAACAGTTCTAGGAAAATCTCTAAAAATGTTTACCAAGTCATCTTCTTCCGCGTAGTTTCTCCACAGAGCATTTTGCCATGTCCCTTGTTTCTCAACCAACCCCAGTAACACTGACTATAGATATGCAAATATTAATGGACAAGCCTGAGCCTTAATTGCCTCTAATTTTCTCCTGAAGCAAGTACATTTTTACCCACAGTCAAGCTTGTAGATCATCAAAGAAGGAATTTTGGGTTTAAGCATTAAAAAATTTGCCTTTATTACAGAAAATATTTGTTTTCCTTCTAGAAATCTGAGAGTTTAGATATTGAAGAAAAACAATTTTAAATTGAAATACTACAGATTTAAGCAAAACATGATTCTTCTAAACTTACAATTTTATTGAAAATTATTGAAATTTTCTTGAAATTTACTACCCAAAGTAATAAACATATTCTCTTTATGTAAGTCAGACTACATCTCAAATTCTTAAACATTATTTTTGATTCTAACTATTCTCTTACAGTCATAGACCTATAATCGTTAATTATTCTTTACTTCCTTCACAGCAGGTGCATTGTAAAATGCTTTTTAGTGTAACTAATTTAGAGGGGGAAATAAATGCAGAGTATGAAAATGAGATGTGAGATATCTACATAATATATTCATTACACTTAAGCATTATGCATGTTTTGAAAGCAATTGAGTTATGGCTGAGATGTTTTGTAATGGCAACAGCAACAAAGCAAATTCAGTATTCAAGGATGCTATAAAGGAGCTGCATTAGCCTCATTTGTTCACAGTGAGCCATACTCCATCACACAGAGAACCAGGTCCTTTCATTTCAAGGAAAACTGACACATGGGGATACGTGCACAATTCCTGTTTTATGCAAACCCCTGGGAGCAGAGGGTTGGGGGCTGGGAGGAAAAGGAGGGTAGTTCTGCTGGTAGCCAGCTTTACAATCGTAAATTTACAATGCAGGAGAAAACAGTCCTCAAACATAAACCCCTTTCACTGGGCTTCCTACCTGTTTAATCACTTCCCTCCAAAGTGTGAAAGGACTAACCCTCAGACATTCACACTCCAGAGACTCATATTTCCTCATGTTCAGCTCACAGTGAAACAGTGATCTTAGTTCAGTCTCTAGTGGACAAACATAGAATAAGTAAAGTCTTAGAAGCATGATTCAGCAGGAGATTTGCTCAAGTAAAATCATGTGTGCATAAACACAGAAAACAACTTTCCTGTCTAGTGCTTGTCTCAGCCTCCCAAGGCACAGTAAAATAATTTCTTAAGAAATGCTTTTTTCTACAAAACACATCCCCTCATTTCCAACCTTATACTCCCCAAAGCAGACGAAGATATTAAAAACTGAGGCAAGTCATCTAAAAATGAAATGTTTGGTTACATTTTTTTATATAGTCATATGCTTACTGCACAGAATCTTCTCTCCCTTGTGAGAGACAAGTATTCAAGAGCACAGTTAATTTATCAAGAACTCAGGAAATCTCTAAAGATTTTAGTAGAGTTAGGGGGACTGGCATGGATGTACATGCTTTTTCTATTTCTATCTTGCTTGTATGATGTCTAGATTAAACAAAACTTGTAAATGAGATGGGTAACTAACTATGCTACTATGAACTTTCAGCCCACCTAGTAGAGTCTTCATCAGTTTTATTGCTGTTCATTCTTAGTATGAACTTGTGTTGGAGTTAAATCAGGTATCTCTCAAGTGAGTACATACAGCAGTTTTCTTGTGTCTGATTACAACTAGCTGCATCACTCAGTTGTGCAATTTCCTAAGTTTTCCCAGGTCAAAATGCCAGCATATGAATGGAAACATCACAAATAACCACACATAGACTGTTTGTTTATTTTTACTGCTCATCTATCCCAAAACATTTTCATTACCAAGACATGGACAAAATCCAGCAAGGTATGTCATTTTGCACAACTGAGTAATCCTGTTAAGGTGAATGGGGCTGTTCATATGAGTGAAATTATTCACATATTTAAGACTTTTCAGACTCAAACTTCACTGCATACATAAAATACTGAAAAGTTCATTAGAAGTTTAGAGCTATTGGACAAGTTCTAAAAAATAATGACTTCTACCAAGTTACTGCAACACCTTGTAACCCATTTTCCTCTGTTTAGGAAAGAATGCACATATACACACACAAATTGAAATAGGCTGTTTCAAAACCACTGTAGTCTACATGGTTAAAAAGGTTTACTCTGATGTTTTAAAATGCAAATGCCTATATACTTTCTTCCTTCTTTTCAGCAATTAGCTGGGTAGAATAGTATTATAGGATCTATTTATGGAGGAACAATTACATTCTTAACCCAGTACCTCGAAAAGTTGATTTTCAAAAAAATGCTCCCTTTTGCTGTCAGAGTAGCAGGTATGCTGCATGACATCTGATCTGAATCTCTGAACTATAAGTAGAGCTTATAAGAATAATTAGTAAGTTCTGTCAGTAGAGTCTCTGGAGAATTTCTGTGTTGTCTGGCACACATGCACCCTTAGTGTTTTGAGAAAAACCTTTAAGTTGCATCTTCTGGTAAAGTGAAGAAAATTTTTCTCCCAAGAGCAATGTCACTAAGAGGGATGCACTCTGGCTGGAACATTTCTCCCTTACACAGCCATGAACTAGATCAGCCCTTATTACCCCTGTTCTCATAGAAACTAATGAAAACTTTTATCAGCATAAACATCTCCGCCCAAAAAAAATCATTTAGTGAAAAAACAAGAAAAAGAAACACTTACTTTTTGCAGCCACTGAGTGTAATTTTCCATCACATGTTCCAGATGTTGCAGTTTCTGGGAAGAGAAATCCTGTTCCACGTGAGGAGCATCTCTCTGAAGAGCATTCGTGTTGTACTGGTCTGTCGTGCTTTCACGACAGTTCCCGTCCTGTTCTGGCAGAATGAAAGTATAGGTGCACTGCCCATGCTGAATCCGGTTAAATCTTCTCCCACTGCCTTCTGGACCCCGACGCTGGTTATTACAGCCTATATGAGCAAGAATTGCTGCCAGGAAAGCAAACGAAAGGAAAACTGACATGTTATTCTCACTTTCTTTTCCTGCTTTAAGTAAAACTTTTTCTTCCTCTTTCTTTAAATTTGTTCTTAATTTCCCTCAAAGACTTTGGTAAAAGGACCGGAGCAGCACACTTTAAAAATCAAGCTTGGATAAACTGTTAGGTTTTTTAATTTCACTGTGAGGATAGCTTCCTTAGTTAAAATTGGGAATATTTATTGCATAGTAGTTAAGATTTATTGTTTCCTCTCTGTTACAGTCCAGCATGTAGCCTGCTTTAGCCAGCTGCATATGCATATCCCAGTCTCTTTCCCTACACTATCTGCTGCAGAACTGCTATTTTCTCTCAGGCTTCAGTGAGTTTTATTAAGGTTGCACTTTCAAGCCAAGCTGGAAGCAAGCAGCCTTTCACAAGATGACTTGACAGGAATGCGTGTATGAGTGCGCCCCTATGCTGAGGATGGCTGATGGCTCAGTACAGAGGGATCATCTTACAAACTGGCTGGATGCATGACCTCAATCATGCATGTCTTTCCAGCCCCTACTGCATACAACTGCTGAGGGCTTTTGACGAATTCACGTAAGTTTAATAAGTAAGGCAGTCCACCTTAATACGCTTCATATGTTCACACTGACCTATTAAAATGTAGATAAAGTGTAGAAGTTTGTTGTAATCCCTCTGTAAATATACAAAGCACTGAAATTAAAAATACTTTCAGTTCTGCACTACTCTGCATCTATTAAGGAATCCTAAGTCAGGCGAATGACACTGATGGGGAAAAAAAGTTATGTTTAACCCTCACATGTTTTAGCTACTTTTCTGAGACAATTGTGTTTCTTTAGAATAAAGTGTTCACATATTTTCTTTTACAGCATATATTGAAATTAGGGCTGCCAAATATTAATGGGAAGAGCGAAAGATAATCTTCTGTGTTTGCTGTATAAACTAACTGATTAAAAAACAATGAGGGACAGTGGCTGAACTACTCCAGATTGTCTTCTTTACTCCTGCATAGTTATCATGTGTAAAACACTTCTTCCAATTTGCAAGTCTGTATGGGCTATACAGGCACCCTCATTATATTTGCAAACTGTCTCTGTGGAAACTTCCTCAGAAAAAAATTATGCTAATTGCCTAAGGAACTGTCTTATACTTAAATAATGCCTTGGGCATTTGCTAGAGAAAAATAAAAAAATGCACATATTATAAGCATGATTGGAATAGTCATGAAATTCAGAGAAATTTGGATCTTAGTTCCTGCACTAGCATTTGTTGTTGTTTCATAAATATCATCCAAAACTGATGAAGAGCACTTTGCACATTTTTTTCCTATGAAAGTAAGTAGTTTTCTAAATAGTAATGGTGCATCACTACAAAAAAAAAGTTGCAAGGTTTTGACCCTCAAGAAAAGTTACCTGCAAAAATTTTGAATGCAAGTACCTACAGTACTCATGCAATTGCCACCTGTATCACAACTACAATGTCATACTAAAGGAACTGCCTGGAATATTCAACTAGGCACCTGACCTGCTCCTAAGGAATCTATTCATACACAAAACTGGTGGTGGAGGTTTTTCATCTTGCATCTGGAAACAAACCACTGCATTTGAACCAATAAGTAATATCCCCCACAATAAAAAAGAGAAATCAGAATTTTTTATCTTACTCTAAAATGTTTATTTATTCAACATATAAGGAGAAAAGGAAAGAATATACAAAGCAAAAAGCAAAGCATTGCTGCTACTGTTGCTTTGAGCAAAATAAGAATATCCTTCCACCTCTGAACTGTTTAGCCCATCTCAGTCCCCTGTGTTTGGTTTTTTTTTTGTTTGTTTGTTTGTTTTTTGCTTCTGAAAACCAGCGTCTCACAGTTTTCTTTCTTGCTTGCATACAGCACTTCCCATAACTCACCACCATCACCAGAAATTCTGTGGTTTATTACACTGTCTTTGCAATTATTGTGAAATGTATTTGGAAGATATTTGCTCATCTAAGATCAGGGATGAAAAGAGAAGAAAATTATAGGAATAGGCATTGAGCTGAAGGGTTAGCACAAAAACATCTATTCCCTCTGAGGCAAAGCAAAAATACCAGAGCACAAACATGGCAACAATAAATGCTTTTCTTATAAATAGAAAGAGTAATTTATGAAAGGGCTTCAGAGCAACTTAAATGGGGATAGCAAAGGTGGGTGTACAAAGGCTTCCTAGATTTTTAGTTCATATTTTCAAATATGAGCACACATTTACACAAATGCCTTATTCATTTTCTGCAGAGTATTTAAGCAATGGATTTATTCACATGCAAATATGGAAAAGTGAGATTGCAAACTTACAATTGATGCTTTTCAGATGAGAAAAGACTTCATAGAAGAGCTGGCTCACTTTGTTGCGACTACATGGCCCCTTCCTCTAGCTTGAGGTGACTCCTTCCCCTTCTGTCCCCTTCTTCCTGAAGGGTAACAGCCATTAAGACCTTCAAGAACCACACAGAGTTACCAGGCATCTTTGGCATTTGCTTGTTTGTCTCCAGCTTAGTTTCCTAGTACAGCACTTGCCTCTCACAGCCAGATTCCCAACCCCAGGCCCCAAACTGAGGGATCACAGGCAACGTGTAATGTTAAATGGTTACGTGTCACAGCAGGGAGATATGGCAGAGCTAAGAAGCAGCCAGAGCATCTCCTACCAGCGCACTGCACTAAAGAGAACCAAGAACCCCAAACTATGCATTGTTCATATCTGTGTTGTGGGATTAGTACATCTGAGACACCTTGTGTGCAAAAACACGAGGCCTCACACAGAGACAAGGAAGGGATGGCAGAAGCCTGGTGGAAGCCTAGGAGCCATTCTGTCACTCCTGGTTTGCAACCTTTCTAGCCCACAGGGTGGCACAAAAAGGGACTCATGAATTGTGTTGGGATACACTTAACTATTTTCAAGGCTCTGAATGACTGCTTAAATGGCAGCAGGTCTCTTGGCTACATAAGAACTCAGCAAGCTTTGTGTCTGCTCTTGCTGACCCCAGAGTCAGGGCTAGTCTCTATGGACCCTAACTAGAATCACAGACAGTCCCAGACCTGTAACACAGGAACCAGCAAGATCAGCTTGCTGTTTCCCCAAACACACTGATATAATTTTGATAAGCACACTGAACCAACTGGGTTAGGTTCAGTTTACACTCCTCCCTGACATGCTCATGGTCCCCTGCATACACAGGCAGAAGTTCAACAACCAATATAGAAAGAACCTTATTTCCAGTTCTACTTAATTCCACAGTGAAATTTTATAAGGAATTCAATTTTATCTAAAGAAAACAGGTTCAGAGATTAGAAGAGTTTTTATTTTCTAAAATTCCCTGTTCCAGCTAAGGTATTTGTTATTTTCCTTTTCAAAAGCAATCCAATCAAGCAAACAAACAAAACATCTTGCCCAAGAGTTTCAGTGAGCAATGATTGAAACACATCAGTCTTTTACCCAATTTGGTATATGTACAGTTTATTATCCCAGTACCATGTGGTCTATCTGACATGTCCCAGCTTTTCAAAACCTGAAAATTTCAGTGAAGTGAGGGAAAAAAGGTTCTCACAGTTCAGTCAAAGTCACTGTGGGTATTTCTGCAGCATCTTACATTATATACTATAGATAAAACATACATGATTTGCCCAGGATTGCACAGTGGCTCAACCAGAAACTGAGCAGGAGCACAGATGCGTTTAAAAGGTTCTTTATTTTCCTAAGACCACTTCCTCCATCACAATGACTAGTTTTCTATTTCCTGAATTTTTCCTTCTGTGTAAGAGGGAAGGGATGGATCCAGAGGTTTCCTTCCCAGACCATGCAAAGTCTCATACACGTTGTTTATTTAGTAGCTGTACAAAATACTGGCTCTTACTATGTAACCAATTCTAACAAGGCAAAATGCATGGGAATTCAACACCCAGCTAAAGGTTACATTCACATGATATTGGTTCTTACATATCTAGCATTAAATGTAATTTAGTGGCTTTTGTTACAGAACCATATGCATGCCCAGAGTTCAAATGAAAATTCTGGAAAACCAAAATCTATTTCTGTTTCTTTACATTTCTGCTGCAATATGTGTTATTGCTGCAGATGAGTTGCAATAAGGTTGCATCATGTCACATGCTGTACCTGGAGTTACTCCAACTCAGTGTCCTCGGTATAAAGGGAAGTCACTGCAGAATGCCTCCTGAGTATAGATATAAGAAGCAAGCTTTTTTTCCTCTGCGTAAACCAATGTCATATTAAGATACAAAATATTTATTCATAATATAGCACATTCCAAAGAACCTCATTCAACATATATAAATTTTAGAGACTAAAATGGATCCTAAGTCACATAACTCTGACTGATATGCTAAGGTTTCTCCAGTTACTTCAGTGGAGATGGTCCCATTTGATCACACTAGTGAGACCAGAACAGGATGAAAGATATTGCCTGACCCTATGAAATACAGATGGTATTGAGAGAAGTTGAAGGGGAAGATTTACCATTCAATAATACTTTCTCCTACAAACTGTATGCTTCCTTTTCTTACTTTCCTGGGAATAAGCAAGTAGCCATCTCAGATAAATTATTCCTTTGGACTGAAGTTTGTATATTCACATGTGCACATTTAAGGTATGGTACCACATGGTACTGCTTACCAGATCCTTCCTTCAAAGAAAAATGACAATGGATGCTCAGTCACTCCATCAATCAGCCCAACACTCCCAGCATTTGATTTCACACCTGAGAACAAGTAAACAGCTGGGAGCATTAACGGAGCTTGTAGAATCTGCTAAAGCAGCAGCTCTTAGAAGAACATGGTGATTTACCACAGAAACATCTGAGCTACTTGTTATGCTGTACAACGAGTCTGAATTTTGTCTCACACATAGGCTTTAATGGGTTCTTTTCAAATATGTTGGCAGCTGAGAGAGCTAGTTGTTTACTGAAAACTTATTTTCATTCTGTGGGAAAATCAAGGTTTTTCTTATATTCATAACAAATCTTTGCACTTACACTTGTAGAGACAAAGCACATCGATTAATTGCATTAAATTTGCTCTCATTCCCTGGGGAAGGAGGGAATACCCCCAGGATCCTCTTGTTGTCTGTCTAGAGCAAGTTTTGTCCTTACCTTTCACACTTTCAGGATACTTGATTTATTTTCAAAGATCAACCTTCAATTCTGTCAAACAGGAATGATACACAGTAATGGAACACAGTGGGCATGATATTTCTATTTGAAAATTATAAAAATAGATGCCTCAAAATGCCTGATGAGAAGACCAACAACAGTGATCTTGAGCTGTGAATCCTAGGAAAAAACCTGTATGATTTTAAAAGAAATGTTCATATATTTCATATATATTTCATACAGCTACAAGCATTTCAGCCCTTTCATGTGAATGTGACTTCTGCTGCAAATTGTATTGAAAGTGCAATTTTGTGAAAATTATTTATTAGTAGTGGTTTTTGGTCAAATGGTTTACTTATTCTATGGCTTATCTCTGAGTCTTAATGTTCACCAGGGAAAAATGCAGGAGAGAAACAACAAGCCACTTGCAGGTTACCTTCAATTTCTGACCTAATTTAACATGTAGCCCCAAGTACAATGCTATATGTACATCTGTTCTTGAGGTCACAAAGGCAGGAACCATAATAGCATAATTTACCTACGAAAGGAATATTTGCAATCCCTTAGTCAAGTGTAAAAGATTATTCCAAACACTAGCAAAAGTTGAATATTTAGCAAAAATAACAACAACAAAATAAAAATGTAAGTCTCTTTAGACTCTATAGGCTAGCAGGTTAACATCTTTCTTTTGGAGTCTTAACTCTTAAGTCCTTCAATATTACAGCCTTCTTCCCTAAAGGAAACCAAAATCCTGAATCAGATGCTTAAAAAGCTTTGTTCACGGGGAGCAGTAGATACCTAATTGTTAGAGACCCAGAGGACAAAATATTGGTGACAAAATCCCTTACATTATCCATAGAAGAAATTTGAGACCCATCCATCCTTCCTAAGCACAATGTTCCAGTGAGCTCAGTCTTTCTGTCCTCTCAGGTCTTTTCCTCATGTACCTCTCTGTAGCTCAGACTTTCAACTCAGGTACAGCAAAGAGGGAAGTGATGCCACTGCCAAGGATGATCAGAGCATTTGGAGGTGAGCTCCAGATATAAATCTTTCTACTGCCCGACATGAAGAGAGGCAGAAATCAGATTCTTGTCTTTTTGAGCATATATACTCACAGCAAGCCATGCATAGGTACGTTTCTTCTGCTGGTTGAGGTACATCAGGCAGACTCCCCATCAACCTGAATGGCCCTCTAAATGACCAGCTGTGAAAATCAGACTTTGTTGCTCTATGACATAATTAAAAATAAGAATGTAAAACATCTTCCTTCGTTTACTCCACATAGAAAAGGACATAAATCCGTGCCAGTTCTCATCATTTATGTTTTACAAGAACTCAAGTATATGGCTAAAGTATACATAGAAAGAATATAGCCTTACTTTTTGAAAGGTAGATACTTTCTTCTAAATAAGACTGATTTGCTTAGCAATTTTTTTTTCCTAGAATAGACTCAGACAAAAGAATACATTATTGGATATAATGCTGTGATAGAAGTTATGAATATCAGCTTTTTCTCTTGAGTTTTTCTGGAGCTAGGAACAACTTTGACATATTTTTGGAAAAGCAATGGGAAATAAAGGGACTAGAAAAAACAGCCTGAAACAGGTGTAACCTATACACCAATAGGCAAAGGAGAATGCACCAAATCTTCATTTTATGTTTTTATGAAAGATCTGGTGTTATCACTTTTCTAGAATAATCATAATACGTCTTCTACTTTCAGTCAAAAGATGGATGAAACCCATTCTTCGATAAGCTAATAGTTAGTTATGTGGGTGACAAAAGGGTGAACATTTTGATGTGGGTGTAAACTGGGGAAACATGGGATTAAGAGTTTGGATTGCTATTCTTGTTTGAGTTCAACTTCAAAACCACAGTTTAATCATTTTAAATGTCTGGTTAAAAAGAGTATGTGACAAATGCAATGATGTTTCTAAAATGCATCTAATTCCAAATGAGAAATTGAGTCCCAAGAGTGAGCAATCTCAATATTTCAGGGTTTTGAATTCATGCCCTTGTTATACTTTTCATGAATGGGAGCACTAAACTCCATGTGTTGTCTGAGAATTCATCCAGCTTAGCTTAACTTTATGGCCAGAGTTAGACCCCAGCAGAAGCAGAAGACAACAGTAATGACAGTACACACCACAAGCAGTCCAGTCTTTCAGTGTTCAGGATCACCATGCTGGTACTTGTTCTAGAGAGGATGAATAGTAAGAAAAGAAGCAAAGAGCAGAACATGAAGGATATGGATATTTCTGACATTGACAATACCAAGATTTATTACATCGGCAACATAGCTTAGAAGATGCAGAATCCCAACTGAATGGAAACACTTTAACAAAATGCAGTAAATTGGGAAAAAAATTAAAAACACTGGCAATTATTCTTCTAGAACCTCATGAAAAACAGCATAAAGTTGCATTTCAATTCAAACTACAGGAAATACAAGCTCACCATTACTATGTGAATGTATCATAGGTCTAACAAGCTCAGTTTTTGCCAAATTGTTTTTTAGATCTTGTTTTCTCTGAAAAAGAGTCAAAATGTTAAGTTCTTTCCCCAACATTACCAATAGATTATATATCCCTAATACCTCATGCATTTTAAGGAATTAAGTCAAATACTAATTGAATACTTTTGAATACTTTGAAAACAAGACTGGTATGTTAGACTCCAGTCTATCTTAAACCTTCCAGTCCCTATGAGCATGGCAGTTTCTTTAGATTCAGTATATTAATTAAATCATTCCCAGCAGTTCAGAGTTAGGTTCTGGGTGACAGATATAGCAGAGAAAAAGGCAGAAATAAGCTACCAGGAATCTGAGGTATCAGAGGTAAGTAAACAGCAGTGTAGTCATTGAAAGGGAGAAACAGAGAGAGACAGTCTGGGATGAAGCATTGCAAGTATTTCTTATTTAAGAAGGTAGTTTATAAATAAAATACCCCTTACATTTTATAATGTACTTTTCTTCCCACATCTATTATTTTTGCAAACAGCTTCTGGTTTCTCATTCTTTAGGTGTATACGAGGCAGAGACTTGGCTTTCTGTGCACCATTCTGGCAGCATCCCCACAATACCAAAATTCATCATTAACTAATTAGAAACCTCAGTAAAGTGGTCAAAATTATTTTAAGAGACCAAGCAGCTTCTTCCCAAATGTACATATCATTTTTAATTAGGAAACAAGAAACCAGACAACACAAATATATAGCAGTGAGGCAAGAGGCTAGCTATGGTTTGGGACAGCTTTCAGTGGGATCACACCCACAGAGTATGCCAGCTGCACCGCACTAAATAGCCTCACTACATCCACATGTCACCCTTCTTGGATGAAGTATAGGAGGCACTCATCCTATACTTAGACAACAGGCTGTCATAATTTTATGTGGGAGAAAACATGTATCACAAGCTGGCTCTGATTAATTGGCCTGCTATCATTAATAGTAGTCAGAGACAGTATTTTTCCAAGAGAGTTGGAAAATAAAGATAGAAATCTGTGTCCTGAGGATGAGGGTATGCCTAGTACTGAGGTTCATGCATTGTACTACACAGCTCTAACCAGCCCTGTAGCTCAGTTATCTCCATGCCACACTGCAATTTTAGGGAAGGCACATTACCTCCCTTCAGAGATTCCTCTAGCACTTTTGTACAACCTACTCTGGCACAGATATCCCGGATACAGATACCCAAAGTTGTGTATAAAATTCACTTCAGAGGATGCTGCCAGGTTGTGATTCCTTGGAGAAAGGCATAACCACACTGTTTGAGACTGGCACCTATAGCAGGCAGCCAGAATATAGGTCTCAGGCTTCTAATCACACTGAACATTTCAAAATGTGTAATCATTAAGTCCTAAGAATGGAGAAAATAAATGGAATTAAAAATATGTTTGGTTTCCTCTAATGTCAGTGATCATATAAATGCTATAGCAACTGTATTGAATCAAAACAACATGTTTCTAAGTGTAATGAGATTTGCAGCCAGTTCTTCAGCCACTTCTGTGAACATAGTGCAGCATAGGACCTGTGACAGCCTGGCATTATCTATTCTGCTGCTGTATTCCTTGGAATACTAGAGCTGAAAAATTAGCACCAGAGGCCAGACTGTGTCCTCAGGAGCATGTGTGCTCAGGCGCCAGGTCACTGGAGCACCAATAGCCTAAGAGCTTGATTTCTGAATATAAATGGAAATGGTCTGAAGTACAATCTTCCAAAAAAGAGAACATTTTCTTCTCTCTGTACAGCAGCTACTGTACATCTCACATACATTAACCTAGGGTACTCAAATAACCCAGTGCCTCTAATTGCATGTAACTCAGACAGACTCTTAATTCACCTTGATCATCATAAACCCATCAGCACGCTTACTAGGCATTTAACTTCTGTATGCCAATAAAAATGTTTTAAACTGTTAACTACCTCTTTAAACCACTAATTAATCCCCAAGATCAACACCTTCAAAATTACTGCCACAGGGCATAGATAAATATTAATCTTGGCTCTTGGGGAGTGTTGGACTTATGACCTGAGAAGGGATCACTCTTGATAGTTAAGGTTTTATCCTCTGGTCTATCATTGAGATGTGATACAGTTCTTAGGGGATAAAAAAAAAAAAAGTAAAAAAACATTACTCTGTTTTTAGCATCCTTGATGTAACCTTCTAACTCAGAATATGGAGACCAAGTATTTTCTAACTGCAACTTTCTCTGCATGCATCTTATGAAATAATCAAACCCTATCCTTTGGACCACGTGAGGATAATCTTGATGTAATGATGAAGACTGGGTGGAACAAGACTTGTGAAAATTTACATACTTTCTTCTAAAAGGACCAGCTTCTCTCTCCTGTTAGGAGACGGCTCAGCAAATTCCCAGAGTTATCAGCCAAGCATGCCCAGGTAGAATCCAGAGCAAGAGCGAAGTTTGCAGCACTGAGTTAATTTGAGCCATAACTGCTGGAATAGGAGAGCAGGAGACAGAGAAGAAACACAGAAAGCAAGAGAGTGGATAGGTCTGTATCCAAGTATTACTGTTAGTAAAGTGCTTCACATCTCTTGTATAAAAGGTAAAAAAAAGAAACCAGGTGTTTATATAAGGTCATTTATTCAGTCAGTGATTTGCAGTAATTTTTAAAGCATTGTTATTGTACTTTATAAAAAGTACCATCTGGTCAATAATTTTTTTATATAGAAAAACATTATTTTAAAAGACGTGGCGAAACGATCACAGTATAACTATCAAAATTGTAAGTACAGCTTTGAAGATGTAAAGCAGATCCAAGCTAGCCAAACAGTGTGGAATTTTGTTGAGTGATATAATTTTGCTCCTTAGGTTCTGAAGTGAAATAGAGAAATGTCCTGTACACCACTTTTTCATGTCCCCTAGCTGCAAACACATCCAAGTTTGAAGTGCTGTGAACTCAGGTTCCCTTCATTCCCTACCTGACATGAGACTATATAAGTGGTTGGGACCACCCTGTGTGGCTGGAAATACTGGGAGCTTGCGCAGTGACACAAGTCCTCCCAATTACGTGTGCATGTGAGAAGAGGGTACCAAAAAACCCCAGCAGTAACATGACAAGAACAAACACAGTGGTGAGGCTTTGGTAGGTGACCCTTAATGGATGAAACACAGAGTGCAGTGACATCTGATGTGGCTCTGCTTACTCCACCCTTAGTCAATCTGCTTCAGCAAGTTCTCTATTTCTCATCTGGTATTTTTAAATAAATGTTTTGATAAATATGGAACCATCACTGTAATTTCTGCCATAGGCAGTAAACACGTATAAACTCACCCTTCATAAAATAAAAATTAAGGTAGTTGGGTGTGAAGCAAGGCTGTACATCTTAAGGCACTCTGTTATAGGAAGCAGGGTTTGTGCCATGCTTCATCTAATACAGTAGAAGTATAGATGTCTACAGGGACTGAGCAATGCTGGGAAAGTTGTAATGTTGTTAATATGTTGCAAACTTACTGTTTTTCTTGCTTTTTGAAATAAATTACTGTTTATGTTTTGTTGGGGCCTGTCAATGTGCCAGGTGTGAGCATAGGAGGTAGCAGGTGCCATTTGTTTCACCCAGTGCTGTTCAGAAGAGTCAGAAAAAGGTCATATCACTGTTCCACAATTTCACTAGTACTAGGTCAAAACAAGCAGACGAACCAAAATTTCCATAGTGAGCACTATCAAAAAGTTCCTGTTTGAAAGTTGCTCTGTGCCATGCTGTTGTCATACTAAATATGACAAGTGGGAATTTTTTTTTCTTTTGTGAAAGCATAGGAAAACTCCTGAATACTTACAGGATCATAAACAAAAGTAAGACAGAGAAGTGATACTAAGTGCTCTAGAGCAGGGCAATCACGGTATTAATAAAGTATGAAGAAAACAGATCATCATCATAGTTACAGTTTTCCATTAAATTATTACTTGAGATTCTCTCTGTTTCTGCAACATTTCAGTTTCCAAACTTCTTTTCCTCAGCCTTTCCCAATGTATCTTTTTCCTATATCATTTGCTCTTCACCAGAATTAGATCCTAATTCTAATACTAAAGGTATCATTGCTAGAAGTGCATCACTGCTAGAACTGCAGGACCGCAGAAGACAGGTGTCATCTAAAACCTGAAGAAGCACAAGAATAATCACTTTTGGACTGTCAAGCTCCCCCGCAGTTTTTCCCCCGGCACTTTCCCCCGGCGAGCTGCGGGTGCGCTCCGGACACCGCGCCGGCCCCGCCCGCGGCAGCGGCGGAGCGACAGCGCCCCCTGCCGGACAGCGCCCGCCGCTCCCGCGGGCACACCAAGGCAAAGACATCGCTGTGCCCTCCGTGCAAGCGCTCAACACCACCTGGGCACGTCAGCGAGCGGGAGATGTGCACCACTGGGGTGGCAAAACAAGACAAAAAATCAGTCTTGAAACAATTTATGGGTTTTTTTAGGTGACAGGGTTTTGATCTGCTTCCACAGAATCCACTTTTTTTGTAGTTCTATTAATCTCCTCCTCTGGCTGTAAATGCAGCTGCACCAGAACAGTGAGAAAGTGGGGCGCAGGGCAGCTTGGGCAAGGGGCAAGAAGGCAGAGGTCCTGTCCTGTGGCTACCCCTCCCTTAAGTAAATGTGGAGAGTATGTCCCGATGGTCCATGAGATCAATTTCTGCCTAGCTGCAAGTATCACTAGTGTAACACTAGTGAAAATATACCCTTTTAATGAGCCACAGAGGACATAAGAAATTAATCCTTTTTCTTTTTCCTGTGTATTTTTTCCAAATTTTCTGTCATTTTTCTAAAAAATAGGAATAGATATTTATATTCACGTTGCCACTGAAACCTACGTGTTGGCTTCCAGCTCATTGAAATGTTCTGAATGTAATTGCTAGCTAAGAAATTGATGGAGCTGGTTGCACTGTAAACAAGTTGCCCAGAGGAGCTGCAGATGCCCCAAACCTAAAAGTGTTCAAGACCAGGCTGGATGGGGCTTTTAGCAACCTGGTCTAGTGGAAAGTGTCACTGCTTGTGGAAGAGCGATTTGAACTAGAAGATCTTTAAGATCCCTTCCTCTCAACCCATTCTATTAGTTTGTGAAATTCTGTAAAATGAAAGCTTCCCACTTCAATTACACCATTGCATATTTCATTGTCAGAAGTATTTTAGCTGCTGTTCCCTCCACAATGCAGAAAATTTTCTAAAAGATCAACATAATCATGATACCAGTATGTGATTTCATCATTAGAGTCTGTCTTAACAGATGTATTCTTCACAAATGGAAATAAAATTAAGCCTCTCAATCCAGGCAATGTCATATTTCTGGTGTTAGCAAAGGTTTTTGTGTTTAAAATGCTCTCTACAAATGATAAATAGGTCTCACAGCAGGGGGGAAATCTTGAAGTCATTAATGTTAATGAAAATTTTGCCATGGATGTAGATTTTTACCTAAAAATATTTATGTTTCTTTTTCAGTAACTCCCTGGCTGCACTGTCTTGCAACACACTCTGCTGCAGCCTTGGTAAAAGGATTCAGGCTTGGGCCTTATCAGACTAACTCTACTTCTTGTTTCAGTCAGCTGTAAACAATTGATACTATCACTGAAAAGTGCAAGAAATCTGTTATAAATAATATTATCTGTCCTTGGAGAAATGTCATTCTCCCCTTTACAAATAACACTGACCTACATGTAATTTTAGACTCTGTGTAGCGACATTAGCACTGCAGTGTGCTCAAAGCTCAGACGCATGTTACTGTGTGGGGGGTGTGACAAACACATGCAGTCACCAACTTTTTAAAGAAGGAGAGACCTCAAGTTCCAGTTCTGCAGCACCATACAGCTACACAGATCACAAACAAAGAGACATGAGGTGAGGAATGTTTGGAAACAGGAACAACTGGCCTAAATGGAGAGATTTCTTCAGACTGGCTGAAAGTGGTTGAGCAACAGCAGAGAGCTCTTAATATCCTTACAATTTTGGAATGCAGCATTCATGCATATTTGTACAGAATTTTTCTGTGACTTTTGTATTCTTGCAACTCCCATAAATATACAAAAATCATTCAACTGCAGTAGTTTGTACTTCATATCAGGTGCAAAATGAAACAAAACTAGTTACAGAGAGCAAAAACGGAAACACGGTTAATTATGTTTAGATACTTATGACCTGGTAGCTTTAATACTAACTGCAATGGTGTTAGTGCTAATGTAAATTTGCACCACCAAAAACTTCACAAACACAAGTAGAGAGAGAAAGGAAGTGTGTGACTGAATGGTATGATTATGAACTAGCCTATGCCAGTATGATTTTCTACACAAAGCTTTCCAAGTACCAAAATAGCTGTTTCTTAGTAGTGTAGGGAACCAGGACCTATGATCCATGAAAGGACCACTTGCATAAGTGATTTCAAATTTTTCATACTAATTTAGAAGAGCAAGTAAACAACAATTTGCTTGTGTGAAGGACTCATAAAGAAGCATGAAGTTCTACCGTGTAGATTACAGTTCTTCGGATACCTTGTTCTGTGTATTTATCATAGAATCATAGAATATGCTGAGTTGGAAGGCACCCATAAGGATCATCTAGTCCAAATCCAAGTCCCTTGTACAGGACACACCAAGAATCATACCATGTGCCTGAAGGTGTTGTCCAAACACTTAATGAACTCAGGTAGGCTTGGTGCTGTGACCCTGGAGAGCCTGTTCCAACAATCAAACTCCCTTTGGCTGAAAAATCTTTTCCCGATATCCAACCTAAACCTCCCTTAGGTCAGCTTCATGCCATTTCCTCAAGTCTTGTCACTGATCATGAGTGAGTGAAGAGTACCTGTCCCTCCACTTCCCCCCTTGAGGGTGTTGAAGACTGCAAGGAGGTCTCCCCTCAGGAGGAGGAGGTCTCCTCTTCTCCAGGCTGAACAAACAAAGTGACTTCAGCTACCACTCCAGACACTTCCCCATCCTCCTGGCCCTCCTTTGGATGCTCTTCAACAACTTAATGCCTTTTCTATATTGTGGTTCCCAAAACTGCACACAGAACTCAAGGTGAGGCTGCACCAGTGCATTTACTCAACTTTAGTGATACAGTCAGCATATGAAGAGTCTAAAAAGCAGAAATGAAAGACCATTATAATTAAAATGTGTGTTTACATCTTGCAGCCTAAAACAGTACAGTCTGTCATATGTGAAAAAACATGAACAAATCAACTTTTTAGAAGTTCAAGAAATAATGGAAGCTATTAAAAAAAAAATCTGTAATATAAGAAGAAAAAGTGCAAAGGAGACAAGGAATTATTTATAAAATGTTTATTCAATTCCACCTTATTTTTATAAGGTTTCCTGAATCCTCAATATTACCATGTTTACATTGTGTCAAACCATTACAATTATACATAACAATGCAAGAATGGATTCCTTCTTGGGAGTTGTGTGTGCAGGACACAACTGTCACACCAAAAAAATTATGGGGAGGTTTTAAAAATGTGTCTTATTAACTGTAAGCCTTAAAAATCACCAATATATATTTTCTACTTTCATTTCACATTAAATCTGCCCACTTATATATTTGTGATGTCCAGACTGCATTAAAAATGGCCAATATATTTTACATACTAAAGAAACCTGATTCTTTAATGGTGCTATATGAAGAATATTTATGGGAAAACAGAATTATGAGTACCTAATTTCTCTATTAAAATAAAAAAAAAAAAAAAGAAAGACAATGTTAGGTGATTGAAGATTTAAATTGCAAATTTCAGGTTTTCATATGTTTTTCTAATAGTTATAACATTTACATGCAGCACTCTTGCAGAAGATCACAGACAAATAGACTTTTATGAAATATCTCTATTAATTTACAGAGTAGCCCTAAGAAACTACTGAACAAAAAATTAGTCATAATTCTGGTTTAATTCCCACATTTTTGTTTAAATCAGGGGCATTTTGTTTAATGAATGATTGAATTACTTAGGAAAAAAATTGGATTATTTGCATGTTACTGTTGTTACTTTGTTTTTTGGCTTCCCTGCTAGAAAGGTAGTAGTGATCACCTGGATCAGCACAGAAATTTCTTTCCTTACTTGACAGGAAGGGAAGAAAGAACCATATGCATTTTTTAAAACATGTAAAACCAAACAGCAAAATCATCTTCTCTAATTACATACTTTCAAACACATTTGGTCTGAGAAGTTACTAATACACAGTCTGGTTATATATATTAAAATATGTCTGTCTTTCATTTACGCATATATATGCATATATGCAAATATATATAAATATATACATACTAATGAAAACGTATATAAATAAAATAAGCTAAGATATATGAAAGTATTTTTTACATACAGTATATTTTTATAATAAGGGTATAGATATAAATGCTTTGGCTTTACATCTCTGAGAAAGCATAGCCTGTTGCTTGTGGTTTCTGTGATTTGCAACTCCTTACTGAACATCTCACTCAGAAGACGGGATGATTTTCACATGCATTTAAAAAGTAGCTTTGAGTGAAGATCAAACCTCACATGGTGCTTCAAAACTCTTTGCTCCTCACTCCCTCCTACTGCTTCCCTCAGTTCACCCAGTAACAGCTATAGATGGTACATCCTAAATGAAATAGCAGCCAGTTTTATACATGTGATTCTCTCATTGGAACCACCAGCAAATGCCGTTTTCCATTTATGCAGTTCCATTAAAAGTCAACAGTCCAGTTTTCTGTCTTTATTGAAGCTTTTGGTAAAAGAAGGACACTCCTGGTGTTGGAATTACAGAACTAATGTTTAGTACACACATGGTGGAAGCATTTTATTCCACAAAGAGCAATTTATTTTAGTATTTTAATTTGTTTAGATTGTTATAGTGTATGTATAGTCAATGAAGATATATCTGGCTTTCCATTGCTAACTGTAGCCATGACAACTTAATGTATAATTTCAAAGACTTATTACATGATTTCAAATAATTGCATTAAAATTTTTACTATTTATACTCTATTAATAACATTATTTTAATAAACAGCATAGTGTACAATAAATAAATTTTCCAATAATATTATATTACCATTTACGTGTATTACATTTTTAAATAACACAGTAACTGTTAAATGCTTACTAGATTATTTTACATCAAAATACATGCAGAAATTGTTGTGTAAATTATTTTTAAGGAGTGATGTATAGCAGTTGGAAAGTATTCCTTAAAGAGCTATTTCTATAAAAGCTTTGAGTGATAGAACTGTTTGAGAGAGTTACAGTCTGTCCACAAATACTTTGGAGTTAAAGAAAGGCTATAATTGTTAGCTAGGCTATCTGTTGCAAATTGGTTAAGCATCTAGTGATTAAAAGCTCTTTGAGGTCTACATATATATAAGTGCTCAGTATGAGTATTGCTCATCTGAGTTACACAGCCTTGGTATATTTGTGATAACCCTTTACCACAGAGATTTTCGCTTTACTGAACCTGGAGACAAATCAATTGAAAACTTTCAAAGTCTGACATATAGTTTAGAAATACACCAGACCTCTGCCTAACATCTCACTGAGAACATTTTCTTGTGACACATTATTATGATCTTCTGGCCATTCTATGATTATAACAGCAATGAGGACCCCATACCTTTTTGTGCCAGGGCCCCAAGAAAGTAAATAATCGGCAGGCTTTTCCTTCACTTATAATTGTTCTTCATTAGAAGAAAACAATACACTTTCTAATAAATGAAGTAGAAATATTTAGAATAGATAACATATCTATTTTTCAGAAACAAACTTTGATATTACTGTGCAGCTAATGGCAGACATAAACCATGGCAGGATCTTCAGCAGGACAAAATAGCTCTATGCAGTTTCTCCTGCCATACCATTAAGTGATTATACTTTGCTTAAAGGGTTTTTGGTCTTGAAACAAAGAAAGGTCATGACAAGTTTGAAGTAAAACAAACTGATTTATTTTTTAAATTGTACATAGAAACTCACAGTTGCAATTTCTGTCCTTCTCAAATCAGGTGCGGCTCCAGGACTATAGAAGGAAGATTGTGGAGGCTGTACTGAATGGAGAAATTTGTCTGTGCAGCAGTTCCAGACAGGAATGCTGTTTTAAGGATCAGAAGTACTGTATCAACATAAATAAAGAGAAGACTTCCCACATTCTGGATGACACAAACAATTTAAAATCTAGTGTGGATTTGCCAGGAAGAGAAGCCTTGCATTATTCAATTGTTGGTAAACTAGGAAAGGTAAGCATAAATGCTATCTGCTGTTTACATCTTTACTTGTGTTAGATTATATGACAACAAAGACAGAAAAACACTACTGTGTGAAAATTATCAAAGTGCACATTAACCCTCTTTACAAGCATGCTTGTATATTCTCATTCCCTACCCGCTCTAAGGAGTAGCTCACAATGAGACATAAACCACCTTGAATCAGTTCTCACGTGTGCAGAGTATTAGACATTTGGGAAGTTGCTATTCCATTCCACCCCACCCCCTCATCCTCCACACACTCACACACAAATCCTATCCTCTTTATTTAGCCTCAACCTCAGGTAAAGAACAGCCGTCCTGTATGAGAGAACAGCAGTTCTTCAGCAACATTTCCCAATCACTGAGAATATCCTAAGATGGACCCAGAGCAGAAGACTGAGAGAACCAGCACAGGAACACCATACCATGACCTCTCTCTAATCCTAAAATGGATACTTTTTCCTCTGGTTCAATTACAAATTGAATCCTTTCCAGTCAGTTGCTCCCCTATGAATTTAGCTCACAAAGTCCCTTAGCGGGGATAAGTTCACTATCATAAAACTGAAGTTTACCAGCTTACCCTCTGCTGCCTGTGGCTCTCCTTTTAGTGCTAATATTACAGTTTTTGGCATAATACTGTCTTGCACAACTATGTCCAACTTTTAAATTTAGCTTTCCTTGTGATTTCAGACTGACAGCCTGTTCAGCCTACCCTTTAAGATTTCCTTTCTTTCATAGTAAAAGTTGTGTGGAGTGCAACATCTTCAGAATTTTTGTAAGGCAATTTTACAGCTACCTTCCTCTGCTGACAGCAGCCGAAAACTGTCAAGTGCATGGGAACAAAGTATTTGTTAGAGAAAACCCTTTTAAACTGAAATATTGCTTTTGCCCCTAGAACAAAAAAAAAAAAATAAATTTGTTTTCTCCACTCACCATCTCCATTTGTACAAATTTTGGACCCTTCATTTGGATGAATCTGTAATATAACCTGAAGACCTGATTTTTCTTACATAATTTATTGCAGCATCAGTTATTGTTCAGTAATTACTCAAAAGCATGGAAGCTAATAAATACTTCCTTCAATCAGTGTCAGAATTGTAACTTATCACTATCACAGAGAGATTGCAAGTATGAAATATAACACCTTGTTTCAATCATCTCATATCAACCAGTCTTTGATATTTCCTATTTTAGCCCTTCTAGGCTCCTCTTCAATTCTTTACTGGTCATTCCCATGCATCTTCCTGCAGTCTTTCAAAGGAACTTTCAGAAAATAGAACATTCCCTGCAGTCTCATTTCAGGTTATTCCAGAAATCCAGCTTTCTCCTCTCCACGGAATTCCTGTATTCTATCACAAAAAGTGCCAACCTTCCGGGGTTGCTTTTCTGAAGATTTGAACCAACACCAACTATTAAAAAAAAAAAAAATCTTCCTCTGTCAGAGTTGTGGACTTGTTTGAACTTGTTCTTTCTTCTAAAGAAAGAAGAAAATTGCAGACATCCCCCAAACCAGTACATTCTTTTCATGCTACTGTTAAGCTGTTTCGACCTGGGTTTCAGAGCAAATCAACTGCCTACAGGTGCACATGCATAACTGTGTCTTCTGCAAGCTGTGTGAGGATGACCCTGTACACTTGTGAGTGCTGCACAGCTGTTCCCTACAGGCAACTCTCGATAAGAACTCACACTCACTGTAGCATGTTTTTCTATTCAATTTGCCTGTAGTAGAGGGGAAAGGATGAAGGATCACTTGTTATTGCTGCAAGGTGTGCTCTCAGAGCCTGACAAAGCAGATGTGCCAAAGCCACAGGCTGACTACAGCCCCTTCTTCCCTGCCCAAATGCAGTTCAGGAAACACACAGTTGCACCTTCAGATTTGGCAATTCCTAGTATTTTTGAGTGCAGCTGCTATACATAATATTAGAAGTGTAATTTTATGAGTTTAGGACTCTAGTAAACTCAGATAACAACGTGGGGATAGCTAAAACTAAAATTACAACTTTTTATATTTTACATTGTGATAATGTAAAAATATTTCTACCCTGTTTCAAACTCTGTTCTGACACACAATGTGGGAACTATATACACAGAATAGACCTTTCCTAAAGGAAAACCTTATTTAATGTCTTCTTTCCGCAACAGATGTATATCTTTCCTTTCCACACAATCCCAAGAAATCTGTTAAATACATAACAAGTATTTTCTTAACTCTGATACTAAGTACCATTTATAGCTGTCTGTCTCTGGAGTATGGTTCACTAATAGCATTCTCCAATCCTCTACATTACCCGTGCAGTGTCAGATGTGATAGAGTCTAGGCAATGGAATCCAAAAGAGGCTAGTTACAGCTCTGTCATAGTGCCAGATGTAAATATAAATCTCTCTAATTATAAGTGTTTGAAATATAGATGGATCAAATGGCTTTATGGTAATTTAAAGCTTAGAAATTGAAACTATTTAGAAATTTGGATATTATCTATGGCTTTGTGCCTTCATTTCTTTTAGGAAAGTCAAAGGAGCAAAGAACTAATTTCCCAGTGGAAAAGTAGCTATTATGAAGTCTTTAGAATGAACTAATTTTCCATTATTTTACAAAATGTAAGGAAAAGACATGAGCTAGCAATATTTCTGTAAAAACAAACAAACAAAAAAACCAACAACACAACAACAACAACAAAAAACCAACAACCTATTTTAAAATTATTAACATCTATATATTACTATATATATTATATAAATATATATATATAAAATAATATCTCTTCTCTGCTGAAGGGGTACCTAGAGTTTTCATTGTGCATGACAACATATTTAGGATTTCAGGCAAGTTCAAGTACAGAGGGAAATTAAATACAATGAACCACAATTTTCTGTACAAACTAGAATGAATATATACATGTACAACTGTACATGCATATATCTGCCATAATATTAGCAGTTATATACTACCTGAATCCTGAAGATAAAAGGCCTCTACTTGCCCTGTATGACCTCAGTTTACAAGAACATAACTCAAGTGAGGTCAGTGTGTGCCTAAAATTAATGTATTGGTTAGTCAGGATGTAAAATAATAAAAATAAAAATCCCTTAATTATTCAGTGGTAATACACCTTTTTTTTAGGTAATAACTTTTCTTTTTATATCAAGAGTGCATTTGTCACTGTTGGTTTTGCATTAAAAAACAGCAAGTAAATTGGGAATCAAATAATAATCAGTAGGTAATTAGAAGACAGGTGTTTCTCACTAATCTGAAAGTGACACTGGTTTAAACTGTATTATAAATGGATTTGCATCTCACCCACATAGTTCTGTAACAGCTCGGTACAGGCATACCTCTGAGATTCTTTCTAAGGAACATTTCCCACAATCTTCCCCATGTAACTTAAGCAAAAAGGACTAGTTGTCAGAGATGAGGGCATTTACTAAGTTACAGGAAAGGATGGTGGCTCTCATTCAGCCCTGGACAATTCTGGAGGGGTTTTTTTCACTCTTTCTCACACCTCAGTGTTGATAATGGTATCACTGGCTTTATCTGTATGTATCACAGAGTCCAAGGCTGTTCCACCCCGTTTTAACTTCACTGCACATGTACAGGTAGCTTAAGCCAGAAAATTAAATAGTTATATTATGATAAGGTTTCTTATGAATGTTTACCAGTCTGGAAGCAGGTGTGTTGTTGACTGGACAGGCTTACAGAGCACACCTCATCCCCTCCAACCGTCATGTGTGGTGTTCAGCTTTTGCTTACTATCCTCCCAGTAAATACACTCGAGATTTTAAATTATTTGGTGGCAATAAGCAGGCACTGTTAGTCTTCCAGGTGTTAACACTGTTCACCTGCACATCAATGCAACACTGCAAACATGCTCTGCCTGCTGCACTCCTGCTGGAGTACCCAAGTCAGTCACCGGCTTCTATCTCCGTATCCTTTGTAGCCAGGATTGAAAAAAGACGAAACCACTGCAATCATACGGTTGCCATCTGCATATCATTGTAAGCATCATGGCACCTGTCACTTTTATCTGACATTTCAGATGTTAGACACGAGATAAAGTGTGACTGATTTACACACAGCAAAACTGACAGGTTGGAGATGTTTGGACCAGTCAATAATTCATGTAGACAAAGTCATTTGAAGCTTGTGTCAATAAACATACCAATAATTCAATTAAATTTGGTACTGTTTGTGAGGCAATATCATCAGGAAAATGTCAGTGTACTCTTGAGGATTGACATCACAATGGAAAATAATTTTGAAAAGTTTCAACTATTAGCTCATTGAGTTTAGCAACAGCAGGTGATTTTCATAGCTGTTTCTATGACAGGAAAAAGCAAATAGCATTTTTCCAGTGCCTAGTCTCACTTTTACTGTTTTATTATCATGTAAGGAAATCTGAATCAAATTTATCTAGTGAACTTGAAAACTCATGATTCCCTTGCCTAATCTGAAACACTTTTGTCTTCAAATAATTATTTAAAACATTTTTCATAAGTCACATTTAGTAATAATGTGGCTTAGCATGAATATTTTCACAAGGAATATCATGAAACAAAAACATTATTAATGCTTACTTGCAGATTTAGATTTCACATATATAACCCCCCATCGAAGAAAGTACAGAAAACAATGCATTTTCCTACAAGCATTCCTTATTTTTATCTTCATTGTTTCCTATTTCTTTCCGTATACTCAGTAATTTATTTGTTATTCTATGCTTAGTCTTTTATTTTGGCTTATTTGTCAGACATTAAACTATATGCTTGTAAACAAAATAATATAGCATAGAAAATTCACAGGTTCTGAGGAACACAAATGTCTCTTATGACTGAAGAAAAGCAGTGTATCCAAAGATTTACTTATTTTTTACAGCTCTCCTAGTTAGTCTGGCAGTAAGTATTATAATTCTTTCCAAACTTTGTCTTGCATATGTCTTTAAATTATGACAACTATATCACTAATATCTAATATGTCTTCATTAGAGTATCCAAAATAGTACTAGTTCAGATGACATTATATCCTGAGGGGGGGGGACCAAGCAAACAAACAAACAAAAACAAAAACAAACCAGCCACAAACATAAAAACACAACAGAAAAATATTGCTTTAAAGAATCTAAAAATTTAAATTAGTTATCATCTAACAATTAGACAGATGAATTGCTATTATGACTGCATAGTCTTCTGTATGAATGTATTTTATTTTTTAAGAAGATTCTTAAATGATTCTTTTCAGGATAAATTCAAAATTTGTCACCCCATTAAAACCTTGTTTTCAACCTTTGTTAAACTGCTGTTGATTTTTGCATATTATGTTATAGATCTTTGTGCAATTCCATTACTGTAGTCCTTGAGCTGAGTTATTCTTCCTGTATAATATGTTTCTCCATCCTCATTGATTTTTTGCCATCAACACTTTCGATACTTGAAAAGTAAAAACCTTCTCCATATGGCTGTGTTATCTGCAACATGATCAAGTCTGAGACTGCAGCTTACAAATCCTCTGAGTCAGTGTTTTTTAAAGAAATTTAGTAAGTTCATTTTTCTCAGATAATCTGAACTTTTCATGCTAGTTGGGCTACTTTATAGAGGAATTGCCTAAGATATGAAGGTCAGTCTGCACAAAAGGATTGTGGAGATTATAAATTTCTATTTGTTCTTTCTTTACTGAAAAAAATGTAGTATGATATGCTTTGTCACTACCTCTGTTTTCATTTATCTTACCTTAAGTACCTATGTCCCATTCAAGCCAATAGCTTTCAACGTGGTTTTACAGTAATTGGATGTTTATGGTATGTATCCTTTCTAAAACATGTAAATTGACTCAAAAGATCCAGTGTAAGGCCCATTTCATGTTGAAACCTATCAGGAAGTCACCAAAAAAGAAGTTCTACCAAGTGATGGGCTACCAGTACCCAATGTCTGGAACTGGCCCTGTGTCAGAAACACGAGTCATCTGCATAAGGCAGGAGCCTTTCTGACATAAAAGTAAAAAAAGTGAAATAGTTTGTTGTTTTTTTGTTTGGTGTGAAATTTTGGGGGTTTTTTTAATTTGTTCTTTTTATGTTTTTTTGCATAAAACTTTAGAAACACTAGTAACTGCATTTTCTGTTTGGCAATTTCTATTTGCTTTTCAGTGTTGTCTGAGACATCTGAGTAACAATAAAATACTTCTTAGCTACAGCAAAAATTGGATGTGTAAACTGAGGAATGGGGCAAATTTTCATACGTTTTTGTATCCTGAATATCATTGAGAAGATTCAGATGATCCTGAATGTCTTTGAGAAGATTCAGATGGCACCAAAGTGGATGCTCTGCTTAGCTGTATGGACCAGTAATAAAGCAACACTGAAAGAAGACAGGAAAGAATTCCAGTAAAATTAGAAACACTGAAGTTTCTATGGCCTCTTGGAAAGTATTGGTGTGAATTGGAAAGTATTGAACGTTAAGGATCACAGGGAGCATGTCACAAGCTCATTCACTGTTTTTCACTTGTCTTTCCTACTGTGAAGGCTGTATATTTCAATTTCCACTGAGCCACTTGCAAAACATTTGTCACAGCATGCTCTGCACTTGATATCCATAGGAATTGTATATGCTGCGTATAGCATCATGACTCTGTAGTCACTTCATATTTTGGATACTTTTCTCAGCACTTATATTAGCCAGTTTACTCCCCCCATGTTATGACTTTTTTTCCTCCATTTTTACCATTAGTGCACATATCCATTTTCTTGTTTGGTTACAGCTCTCACTGGCTGTGTCTACGTTTTGGCTGAAGATTAAATCCAGACTGTACTGGAATAAGAACACTCCCACTACATGATGCAGAGTGCTGATAAACTTACACTTGAGCCAGCGAAGTAAGTTTATAGCACTCCAAAAATGTTGATGAGGTGACTTTGTGCCAACTAACTTTATGCTAAGTCAGGACTGTCTGACCATGCCAGATCTCCCACAGCTAGTGAACCTCCTACAGATGGGCTGTGAGCCTTCTCATAGCCCCTTCTTGCTTTGTTTCTGCCTGCTTGCCCAGAGTCATTGTCCTTGGAAGCAGCCTTACATCTTTTATATGTAGGAACAGGGCTCTTTAATTCCCTTTGTCTTTGGTTTCCATCTGTAGTCATGGACCTAGCTGTGATTCTGCCATACATTGCATCTCTGTGTTGGCCCACTGCCTTAACTTTGCCACCATCGCATGATTGAATGTTAGGTACAACACCATGGTTATTATCACAGAGGCAAGGACAGGATTTGAGCCACATCAAGGCCATATGTGTCTCATTTGGACTAGCTCTGATCCCACAGTGTTTATCCCAAGCCAGAATGAGGGTAGGTAGATCTGAAACAGCTGCCAGGGTTCTACAGGGAGACTCTTCTCGGGTCTGCTCTTGCCAGCACATGCAAAGGGTCTGAGTGATGTTATGACTGTGCATTATGTTTTACTTTGCCTCCCACAGGACCATGGAGTTTCACTGAGTCCTGCCCTGCTGTTTAACAGTTAACACTTTCCTTTATAGGAGTTTGGCCTGAGCCAGCTGAACTTCTCACATTTGTTTGGAAAATACCATTGGTCAGGAACTGGTTCAGGAACCACAGTCAAGGCCTTGTTTTTTTCCTCAGTTTGGATTTTAGCAAACCAAACCTCATGTGTTCGGAGCCATGGGAGAGATCCTGGCTTTGTTTTATTATTTCATAGAGGGCTAAAAGGACCAGATTTTTTACTAAGCCAAAGGCTCTGAAGAAGGGTTAATATAGACTGAGGATAATAATAGATGATGGGAAGACAATCTGTAAGAACTATGAAAAGCTTGGCAACTGCCTGATTGCAATATAGTCAGATGCAGAGATTTGAGATTTTGGGCCTCCTGTTTGTTACCCTTTTTGAGGAAACAAGGGAGCATCTGAGGACAAACACTGGATCATTTTTGAAGGCATTTGAGACAGATTTCTTTTCTTCTTATCATTTTCTAAGCATTCAGTGAGCTCCTAGGCATTTTTCCAATAGAACCATCTCATGTTGCTGGCAATTCTGTCTCTGCTCTTTTATCAGTGACTGGGAACAGTCCTTATCCTACCTAGACCCTTCACCCTCAAAAAATGGTTTCCTGGTCCAGGACAAGTGTCCATGTCACATTTGGAAGCTTTGACTTCTTCCTATACTTGTTTCACTCTGAGAGGTTATGAATCACAGATCCATACCTTTTTCTTTCCACAAAACCTTCTCTGACTTATTTTACTGGAGTTGCATTGTAAACCATATTAAATTTAAAAAAATAGATACACACATATAAAAAGAACAAGAGTTATGAATTTTCTTGCTCATAAAGAGTACTTGGAGAAGGGAAAAGAGATTGGAGTTCTGCCCATCATTATCATCACTTAGTGTTCACATTGCAGCCAATGTGTCAGCAGTTAAACAGCTATACTTCAGCCTGAGATAGGTAGTGAGTATACCCAGATAGTTCCTGGGATAATAGGCTTCTCCATGGAGAACATTTTTTCTGCCCCTTACTTTCAGTATTTTGGAGCAGTTTGTGCTATATAGGAAGGTTGCGTGCTGTTGAAAAATATTTGCATACCCCTGCAGTTACATGGGTGACTGCCATCATGGAGCAGAGAGAGTTGTTTGCCAGAGGTAACATCTGCATCTGATGGTCCCTGTGATTCATTATGGGTCTATCAAAGTCTTTGTCCTCTGTGTACTGGTCCCAGTCATGGAAGAGTGTCTCGTGGAGAGAGTGTGCAGTAGTTAACAGCCTCTTCCTTCCTCCATTCTCACTGGGACACCAGTCGGGCACAGGATCATACCAACAGAGTCTGTGATTACCAGAGCTGATGCAGACAGAGGATATGTCAGGTGGGACCCATGATAGTCTAGAGAAAAGGTTGCTTTTTTTGCTGGGGTACGTACAATGACCACTTCTATTTTCTGTTTAAGCAGTTTGGCCTTCTGTAGTCAAAGTCAGCTGTCTGGGCATATAAGCCTTATCTTTAGCCAAGTGGACAGGTAATCTATGAAATTTAAAGTATGGAAACAGGGAAGAGAGTACTCAAGCAAGCATGGTTTTGCCCAGAGGAGGTGTACTGTTCTGTTATTGTCCTGGGCCAGAGCCAAATAACAGCTGCAGCTGCACTCAACTACTTGCATACTATCTCTAAATGGGACAAAATACAGAAGACAGCAGGGGCAGGTTATGAGAGACCTAGCACGATGTGTGGGAAGATCTTTACTGGCACCTGGTTCACACTCTCAATACTGAAGTCAATTACTTCATGAGCCCAGTTTCCCTATTCCATGCCTCGTGCACTTTCCTAAGCAAACAGTCCACTTAATTTCCATTAGCTTCCAAGATCAAAAACCAGTAGAATAAAAACAGGCTGCAAGCAATGCCTGTTGGGATCAATTCTGGTTCTGTGATGCTGGGACCTAAACATACTCTAAATTTTGCACAGTTTCTCTTATGTGTTGTTTCTAGCATCCGTTTTCCAAAATCCTTTATTTTAAAGTCTTTCTGCTGTTTCCCTTGACAAACTCCAAACAATATTGTTATTTCTAAAGTTAGAATCTCAGAGCATCCATGGTTGGGATGAAAAAAACCCATTCATCTGGGACTGAAAAGCTGGTAGTAAGAACTATACTGGTAGAATCTGTAGGACAAAAGGGACAGTAGGGAAAAATAACGGACAAAAAAAAAGATAAATGAAGTTGTTTCATTGTATCTTATTGTTGAGAGACAGTTGTGAGGCTCTTTCTATGTCATCAAACAGCTGCTACATGAGCACATGTGAAAAAAAAATAAATTCTTGCAAGTCTGGAGGAGTGTGTAAAGAAGCAAACATGATATTGTACCTTTTATAACACCTGTTAGGATAAGTTCTGAAGTAATTTTTCCTCAGAGCCAAACCACAGAGGGCCTGGCTAGTTCTTCCCAAAAGCCCACTCAAAAATGGATTGGTGAGTACACAGAATGGATGATTACCACATATCCAATGGAAAGTGAATTGGAAGGTTCTATGTCTGCCAGAGCAAGGCTGAGGCATATGTTCAGCAGCCAAAATTTTAACTGCTTTATCAGTTGACCAGGAAGGTGACTATGTTACCTTAGTCATACAAGAAGAGGTATGCAGCCTGGTTCAGTAAGACCTTCAAGTGAGATCATTCCCAAAAACAGTGGTTGATTTTGAAAATAGAAGCTGAATTACCCCAAAGACCTGCCCAAGAACTGAATACATTTTACTGAAATTGACATCCCACAACTATTAAAATGGGCAATTGAATACACTACATGTTGTGATTCTCAGGCATCTAACTCTGATTTCTTATTGGTAAAGAATTACTTTCGTGCTGGGCTTCCTAAATGATATGTGCATTGATGTGCTTTCAACTGAATCACATCTGTGTTCCAAAATACACTGTTGTACATGTAAACCACATGCTTTCAGAAAATACACAATAGCCTATTGGAGTGAAATTCTATTATGTGACCTCATACATGCCATGACAATTTTTAAACAAGGGTAAAAAAGAAGTTACAGACTTTTGATTTTCAAAATCTAGCTGCAAAAATATAAACTATTTACATTCTTGGTTTCTGTGCTGCCTTTTCATTCTTGCTTCCATTCCTTTTCCCCTCATCTTAAAGACAGATAATGCAATGCTCTTCTGGTGCAAGTTACTCTTCATTACTGCTAGTTCGTCCCTGCTCAGGCTTCTGAAATATCTTCCTGAGTCAACCTTACCCTGTCACAGAGCTTTGGCAGTGAATAAACTGTTAACACTGTTGGCAGTGATTAGAAACAGAAAGGCTTTTTCACCCCTCAAGCTGCAAGATGTTTTTCCTATTCACAACAGACAGCCCCAAACAGACTCTGCAAACACGAAGCTGCAGCCAAACCACAAATCTGACAAACTGCAATCAAACAAACCATTACTCAACAGATAAGCAAACAAATTAATTTGCTCCCAGGGAACAAGGACTTATTCCTTCCACACTAGCAGTTACATTGGTTTTTCATACACTCTGCAATCTGACTTTACTGAGAAAAAGGAAATGTGGGTAAAGAAAGCCCTGAAGATATGTGCATTTTTTTCTTTCCCACCCTGATGAGGGCTTAATTACATACTGGAAGAGAAATAGCTTCAATAGATACCTTCTCTGCCCACAAATATTCTGAGTAGTAAAAAGTTAAAAACAGGGAATCTGCTGTCAGCTTCTATTAGCTGCTGAACCAGATGGGCCCAGTGTCCTTGCCGGTGTTTGAAAGTCCCAGCAAGGCATGAACACTCCCTTCCCATCCCATTTATCTTCTAGCTATAGGATGAAGACTCTCTCCCATGAAGCATGTGATGTGGCTTAAAGTCAGTTTAGGAAGAATATGAACCTCTAACCAAATCTCATGATGACAAGTGAATGTCATAATATGGAATATGGAATGATATTAAATGGAAACAGTAAGCTACAAGTGCACTCCTCCTTTGACCTTCATCCTCCACTCATTCCTTAAGCAAAGGGTCTCAATAATGGAATGGCTATGAATTCACGGTCATTCTCATAAATGACTATGAATCAAACATAAAGTGAAATCTTACACCGTGGCAAAGCTGAAGTGCCTAAAAGTTAGCAAGGAATTATGTATATTGTTTCCTCTTGGCTGGCCTAAGTTATTTATTATCTGGTCAGAGGGCTGGCCCTCATCTCTTCCCATATTGACAGCCTATCTAATTCATATGTTGTGGAGTCCCAAGAGATGGCGGGAGCCTAAAACCTGTACACTTCAGTGCCAGGGAACATAAACCATGCATCTCACACTGCAGTATGTTACAGATTATCAGACACATGATAGTTGTGTTAGTTCCACAAAGGCTGATTTGCCCAACTCTTCAGCAGCTGGATTGCTTATGGTGGCCAAGCTGCAATGTGCAGTACAGATGTATCCTGATCACAGGGTTGTAGTATTTGGTGAATTTTAGCCCAAAAGTCTACAATTTCCATGGAACTGAAATGTATATTGGCAACATCTTTGATACTCAAGTCACATTTTGTATCTTTAAATATGAAAGTATACATGCATTATTCGAGAATTAATCTGGTAAACTTAATGTTGCTAACACAAATTTGAACAATCCAGATAATTCTGGAATCTGAGCTTTTTGATATCTCCCTCTGTTTTATCACTTTTTTCTTTGACTGATATCAACTGTTAGCACACAGCCATGACCATGGTCAAACCTATTTAATAACAATTGGACCAAAAGAGCTTTCTCTTTCAGAAGTCCAAAAGGAAAAATCAGACTTTGGCATAATTTTTGTGCTATGACTATCAGAGGGGTGTTGGATAGAATATTATCCATGGAATAGAAATGAAGAAAAGAAACAAAGATTTGTATTTCACATTTATATTACAACCACAATTCATCATAGTTTTTTCATGCAGAAATATGCAACTGAAAGGTGAAACTTTGCATCCCAATATTAAAAAACAGATCAGTGCTGAGTATCATAAGATGTGACACAAAGAAGATCTGTAGCTTGAGGGTTTTGATAACACATATTTGGAGAATTTCTAAATATCGTTCTTTTGAATGTCAATTCAAATTTTAATAAACAGACATCTTTGTAGATGAAACAAGTTATATAAAACACCAAAGATATAACAAAATATCTTACATTTTGATATCTGTGAAAAAGATTTCTTAAAATCATTCTATCAATTAAAATGATAGAAACGATTCTCTGTAATTTTAAGTATTTGCCTAAATACTACTGTAGGAATTCTTGGGTTCATTAGAGAAATTAAAGGCTCTTCTTTCCTCATGAAACTATTTCTTTTTATTGTTCATTTATTTAATCCAAAACCAATTTTGTTATTTCTTTCTATATAATTCCTATCTTTAAATAAGTTTTAGTTCTGAAGTAGAAATAATAAATAAATAAATAGCAATTAAATTCTTCAGGGATTAAGTACTACATGCCCATTAATAGCCATTCATTATTTAAGGTTTCTGAAAGAAAAATCCCTATTCAGTCTTTTGCCCTTAAAACCATATTTTTTTCCTCTGCACCATTCCTGCTGCTACTTCTTGTATTTCTTTCCATATTTCTTAAAATATACTTTTATTATGATTGCTTCTTTTATATTGAAAGTGTTATGCAGACATAGTCCTCAGAAGAAGAGACTATAGCATGGAAAGAACAGGCAAGAAATGTAAGCTTACAGAAGACATCTAACCTAAAGTACTTTTGCATTGAGGACATACAGCCACATGTTCAGATGTCAGGATGGGAGTTAATTAAACTGAGACCAAGCACAAATCTTGACTCTCCTTGCACCTTAGTCATTCTTTGTGAATGAGAACATGTTGACATCTATGACAAATCAGTTCTGACAGGTGCAGAAGTGTATACTGAAGAAAAATTACTTGAACTAATTACAGATTATTTAGTCAATGTTCACTCAGGACATGAACTTAGGTATTCAGGAGCTGTCACGGTCCGGTCAGGAGATACCTCTGTCAATATGCAAGAGAATTTATACAGACAGCTGAGATGATAAAATCTTACAAAGGCAACATTGGAGAATGCTAAAGAAAAGTTATTCTAACTTGCAGAAGTTGGTTGGTTTGCCTTGCCATTGAGGTGTGCTGTACCACTCACGAAGAAATTGCAGAAGTGCACAGTTCTATGGCTGGGGCCGTGAAAAACTTCTGTGAAGGGAGACTGAAAATTTGGAGTTGCTTAGAAAAGAGGTAGACAAGATGAGATATGATAAAATCATGAAACAGAATTAATGTGATATAGTCTCAGCCTCATAACACAAAGCAAAATGCATCTCTGGAAAATGTCAGCCTTTGGATAAAACCTAAAAGGTCAGGTTTTCTATGGGAAACTTGCAGTATAAAAATGTTTCTTATAAAATTCAGTTTTCCTCTAAAAACAAATTTTGTAAAAAACATTTTATCATCCTTGATTTGATTGCATAAAGTCCTAGGAGGATATTATGCAGTATTTTACATGATTGCTAATAAAGGTTACCAATTTCATACATTGTATGAGGTATTTCACCAGGACCCAGAAAAAATTTGGCTGCCAGCATTTTATCTACAAATATGACTCCTTTTTTAGTCTGACTTCTCTGAATTGCAGCTGAGTCAGTTCTGTTGATGTGCAAGGAACATCTTCAAGAACTCAATGTTCTTTTAGCAATTATTGAGCGAAAATTTTCAGGGAACTCTAATTTTATAAATGTCTAAATGCTTTATCCAGATAAATTGCTGTTTGTTCTGCCTTTTGTCAAAAAGCGAGCTGCAGGAGGTCTCCTGTTTTTTCTTAAGGGAAGAAAAATGATTGTAATTTGTAATGCAGAAAATGAAGTTATGCAGCTATATCTATGGTTTCTTCTACTTTAGAAGCTGTAAAGAATGCCTCTGAAAAGTATTTTTATGTACACAAATCAAGTGATAATGAATTTGCTTTTAATATAATTTGTAATGCTAAGTTTGCAGTCAGCCAAAACAGCAATCTGTTCCTCTGCAAGATAAAGCATGCCAGTTTTCACATGCTCCTTTTTCTTTTAAATATGAAAATGCATATTTAGATAACAAAACATGTACTTTGCACTATAGCCACTGCATAATCTTTTTCACTAAGAAGCAAATACTCCATCACCTTTTGCAGAATCTTGGCAAGCAGGGGGGTGTCTGCTACTAGTGTTTCCTTGCTTATTTGGGCATTGTGAAAAAAATCTTATAGGTCAGCTTTGAATCCAGATGTTTCTTTTTCCTGTTGACATACTCGTCCAGATTCTCATCTCGCATCTGCTGAGCGTAAAACAGGAATATTTCCACATTAGTCAAAGAAGGAGCTGAGTATAATTTTCTTACAGAAATGTGCCAAGAGTCCAGCTGAAATTTTTAATATCAATTAAATGTTAAAATAACTGTTTAAATGTCTTTTTATGACTGAGAAAACCAGACCATATCAGACTTACCCCACCCTTTGTATCAGTATCTGATGGGGCAACATTTCAGTGGAAAACAGGAGACTACTATGGGTGGAAGGCGGGACAAAAGGAAGCAGAAAAAGAAGCAAAGGTCTGGTCAGTGTTAAAAATGCCTTTCTTGTTCTTCATTATTAGTACCTTCAACTAAGTGTTCAGTTTTGCAGTTCAGTGTTAGGTACAGTTTTATTTTTTAATAGTAATTTTGTCTGAATTAGAATGAAAGAAGGTAAATCCCTCCCTCTCCTTCCCTTTGTCATCCTGAAGAGGTTTGACAGCAAAGACACAGAGATACAGGCAGCATTTAGGGATATTCAGAGCAACTGGGCCAGCATATTTATTAATCAAGGTTAGAACACATAAGGTACAGTTTTGGCAACATTGACAGAAATGTCAGGATTTCGTCATCAAAGATCCCTCCTTTTTTTGACCAATTTTTTCCTAGATCTACTTAATTATATCTAGCTCCACTTTGGGTTAATGAGCAATTATGATGAGATGAGAATCAACAAATCTGTAATTTATTTCACTTTCACGTTTCCTTGTAGTCAACACCCAGATGAGGTCTACTTCCTGGCATTACCTCAGATTCAGTAAGATAAGCAACATGTTTTGAAATTTCCTTTTTAAGCCTTATATATCATAGGATTCAGTAAATGGGCTTATTGTAGAAGTTAATTTTAATTTATCATCTTACAATGCTCTAGTGAAAATGACAGTTAAGTATCTGAGCAAAATAGTTTTTATATTTTCAAGGCCATTGTAGCAAAAAAAAATAAAAAAGCATCCGTATTTCAAATTGCTGCCCAATCAATTTGAAATAACTGGCCATTCCCGCCTATAGATTCCACAGATTTTTTAATGCTTGTTCATTTTAATCTTAAATCCAGCGTGCAGGGGCTAGACAAGTGGCCACTCCTCCACCTGTATCTTGTTCTATGACTGTGTGAGTATGGAGCCTGAGAAGAAGATGATTCTCAGCCAGCCAACTTCGATCTGCATAACCCAGAGCAAAAAGAGTCAGGAGACTGAGGACACGGCTGCACCCTGGCTTCGGGTCACCAACCCCTCTAAGCTCTCCCCAAAAGCTCCTGTCTTCTTCTATCAAGGGCTTATGTTTATGAGAGAGATTCTGGGTTCTGGATCACAAATGGATCTCTAGGTTTTAATGGAGTTTAGAAGCTATTTAGTATTTCCTGTTTCCTAGCCTTAAAATTTTCTGTTCTTTGCAGGTTGAGTGCACTAAACAGATGTCATGAATCTTAAATTTCCCATGGCATGCTGTTAATCCCAAAGACTCACACAATCCATAACCCACCTTTACCCCTACACATCGCCTCTGAGTATAGCAATACATCAACTCATGGAAATGAAATACAAAGGAACAAGAGAGGCATGTTAAAAGAGAGTTTAAGATTATAAAATTTAAGTAATCTAATTTTCTTCTAGCTCTGAAGTGTGTTCATTGCTCCAAGTATATTTTTCTCCCTCTCCCTGAGATTATAATTCAGGTTTTTAATCTGTTTTATTCTGTGAAATACCCTGAGAAGTAAAATTGCAAAAACCACAGTACTAGACTAGTATTTGGGGGTTTTTTTTAATCTCTTGGGAATGATTTTTCTTACTATGACTGTGAAAGGCCTACCTTCTTCACCACAACTGTAATGCACAAATTCCAAGGGAAGATATGATATAATTCAGATTGTGATTATATTACTGTGTAATGAGATATGCAACAGCATAAAAATAAGTAAAGTTCAGAAATAATATTGGTTTTTTTCTGTATTGCATATTATCTCATTGACTTCCATTCTCTAGGAACAATCTGAGTTTCAAGTGTGACTTATTTATGGACCATATCACTCAGAGATACTGACAGGTTTGCTGCATCTAATGCTACATGACAGGAATTTAGTAGGCATGGCAGGCAGAAACAGTCTTGAAAAACTCATGAAAAAGATTTATAGTCAGAAGTATCTAAGGCATACGGTTTTTAAAATATGCATATCTCATGCATAGCTCTGACTGCTCCACAGTGAAGTAAAACAGTCCATACAGAGACAAAGTAAATATACAACACAAAAACTTCCATGAACTGTAAGTAGAAAGAGGCTGAAAACAATTTTTCTTCAATGTATCTTCCTTTTCCTTGATGTCTACTTATGGGCATTGTTGATGGCAGAATACTGCCCCAGATGAGATGGGAACTAACATGGTTATTCTTGTATTCTTAGGCAGTTTTGAGGACTAGAGAATTGAAAAGACAATTCTGCCTCTATCAGATAATAGATTATCTACAGTGATTTGTTGGTTTTGTTTTGTTTGTTTGGGGTTGTTTTAATAGAGATTCTCTGTAGACTCACAGGCCATATTGGTGGCCTACTTAGTTTTCAAAGCACAAGAAACACTTTTACTTAAAAGCAAAAAAAAGATAGAAATGGGATAAAGCAGTAATGTTCAAGAAACTGCAAATTCTATTTACAAACTCAAGTAGAAATCACACTTTTATGTTTTATAAAATGGTATTTATCAATAATAAACCAAAGCATTTATAATAGTCTTTTAACATTATTTTTATTATATATGTTACATTTTATTATTTGTAACACTATTTTTATGTGAGTTTTCATCTAAAGTTCCACTAAAACCATTACTGAGTTTTCTATCTTTAATTTTTTTAGTCATAGTTCTATTGCTCTGTGTTTTTAATTAGAGAAGTCATATGTTTTACATTATTTGGCTTGTAAGAATAATAGTTGCTTCCATATTCCCATTAAGGTCCAAAAGATTATCTAACTAATTTATTTACAAGGTTATTTCATTCTATGTCCCTATAAAGAAGTAGAGCTCTTTATCTACTTCTCTTCTAAAAGGTTACTTTTTTCCATAGAAGGAAAACAAGAAAACATTTCAAGCTAGATATTTAAGATAGTTCTAATTATTACTGCTTGTCACAATGAAAAACATTACTGTTAAAATTTAATAATGTCCTAAATTATAAATGGTTCTTAGCAAATGCAAAATAATATTTTCCTCTTTAAAACAAACAAATTGTAACTGTGGAGATTGCCTTAAAATTATTCTGCCTATTCTGGTGCTGTAATCTTTGCTCGTGTAATTTGGCACAGACTCATTGAGTTAAAGGAAGCTAAGCACATTCATTCCGAATGATTAGTTGCTCCTATTTGCACATAAAAAAAATTTCTCTTTTAATTTGTAAATAAGCCAATGTAATCCTGAAATTTTGAGTTGCTCTTTTAGCATCAAGTAGTTAACCACCCTCATATAAAGGACAATTTAATCCTATCAATGTATATGATATGTGAAAGGACATGTCAGACTATTGCAGCCTTTCATCAAGTTGGCAGTAATGAAGAATGGTTCAGTCAATCCACTGTTCTTGAATATTACAAATACCAAACCTTTGCTAATCATTTATGAACTTTACCAGTATGGACAGCAAAGGAGCATGGCTGGTTGAGTTGGGCTGCAGACAAATTCCATCTGGAAGATATACAAGTCATTTATTTATGAGATAAGTAGAATGCCCAAGTGTGTTCTCAGCAGCAGTGACTGGTATGTTACAGAGGTGTTGTATTATGTCAGTGACCTTTAATATGGACATCCATGAAAACTCTCAGAATATCTTTGTGGTGGAGATTTTTCCAATAAACCTGTTTTGAATAAAATGGTTATGAAAGATCCTGTGCTAGTAAAGACAATCAGCAAAGATGCCAAGGCCATCTCAAATGACAGTTTATGTATTTACAGCTAGACTCATTTACCCCTTAAAACAGAGTGCTTGCATTCAAATTTCCTCCCTGGAATAGTCTTCAACCTATCTTAGAGGTCAAAATCAAGGGGTTTTTGAGGGGGTGTTACCAGGCCCAAGCTGAGACAAGTTGCCAATTGCCAATATGTAAACAGCATAAACAATCCCATGCCTCTGTACAAGGCCCCACATCAACCACCTTTATTTTCCTAATAGAGAAGTTTCTTGTGCAGGTAGCACAGAATGAACACCTCTTTGAAGACAAAATTAAAATTTTAGAGCACTTCTATATTATTATAGTCTTGGCTACTAGGATAGGAAGTTGCAAGGTTACAGCTCACACTGATTAGCACCCAGCAGCATGTGCCCCTGTGGTCAGTAAAACTGAGTCTACTCACTCTGTCTCCAAAACCTTCACAGGGCCAATCTCTGCATCCAATATTTGCAGTATTACAATGTTCCTTGGCAACATATCACATAGTATTTTATGGATTCCTGCAAAACTGAAAATCTCAGCACATGATTTGCTAACAGTTGCAGATTAAAGAGGAGAATTTTGTTACAGGAATGTAGGTATAAAAGGACATAGATTTCAGAGTCTCAAAGAAAAAAAGTTGCATAAGACATACAAAAATCAATTACTTTTCCATCAACACATATTTCACAAGGATTTTGACTAAAGGGTTCTGCAAGGGCTAAATTCATTCATGTCATGAGAAACAAGGATAACCTTTGACTTTTTTGATTTTCTCGCTGAGTAAACTCTTTTCAGACATTCTTTTGTGCCTCAAGCAACTATTAGAGTAAGGAACCAGCAGTTATCTCTTCATAAAACCCAAGAGAATAATATTCAGGAACACTTTAGAAAGACTAGAACTTTAGCAAAACCAGAATTTCCATAATATCAACCAGATTCTCTTTAATTAAATCCTTTATATGTAACTGATATGTATGTGGATGTATAACTTCATATTAATATGGTCTTTGCTGCCACTTTCCATAGCGTTCTCATTGGGAAGTTGAGGAGTTGGGGACTGGATGGAAACACTGTTGGAGGTGCTGAAAACTGACTGAAATTATCAGTCTCAGAAGACAGCAATCTTGACATCCACTTTGTGGGTGATCAGTAGTGCTGTATTCCAGAAGCTGATGCCTACACTTATGTTGTTCAGTATCTTCACCAGTGGGATGAGGAGTCAAAGCCTACCCTCAGCAATACTGAGGACTTCATTAAAATAAGGGAACAGAATGATATGTCAATCAACAGGGCTGCAATTCAGACTGTACAGAGAACTTGAGGACTAGAAGAACAGAAAAGACAAGGTTTTTATACTGACTCGTAACTGTGAGCTGATGGTCTGTCCCAGCTTTTGCCTGTCCCTGTCACCAGAGAGGTGCCTGATGGCCAGGGCTTGGGCTACTCCTCTGTTGGCTATGCTGTTTCTGCCTGTGGGTGGGTCAGTCCCAGGCTGCCAGACTCTGTCCTACCACTGCAAACGCCCTACAGTCCCCTATCCCCAGGGAGTCCCTGGCCCGTGTTTCACTCTGGCTGTTCTGTATCCAAGATGGGGCGAGCCCACACACCAATTTAGGCATTCAAGCCACGGAGGGGCAGCTGGAAATCAGCAGTGCTTGAGCTGCCATTCTACAACCTGCCTACACACAACTCTAGTTTATTTACTACTGCTGTATTTGTCACAGAACTTTTAATAATGCTGCTCTTAAATTTATGTGTTAAATCTGAGTGAAATGAATGAGAGACTCAGTGAAATTGTTAAAAAAAAAGATTTTAGGAAAATTATCCAGGAGGCTACTATGGAAAGTAAAGTAATTGTTATTACTTTGTGTATGCACAGCAACAGACATTCATCATTTTCTTTAATTGGTCTCAATTTGTCATAACTTGATGGTCACAGACAAAGTTTTCCTTTTGTGCTTTATAATCTCTCATACACTTTTTTCTGCCCCAAAGTATAACGATGTTTTTGAGGTGATATGCTGTCTTGGCTGTCTACATCTTAACTGATTATTTGATAAATTATTAGGATCTCTGTAAGGTTATGGCAGGCTGTAAAATACACAACTCTCTTATTGTTCAGCTTTATTTTACATTTTTAATACATATATATATATATATTTATATATGTATTTGTATATAAATACATATAAGATCTACTGGAACCACCCTGCTGGTGAGCTAAATAAAATCATCTGCCTAACAGATCTGTGCACCACAGACAAGTCTCTCAGTCACAGAAAACATGAACTTTCCCATGTGCTGCTTCCAAAAAAGACCACGTTTCTTTTTATCCACTTTGGAAAGCATTTGAGGACAAGCCCCAGCCCAGCACCCTGTGCAAAAGAACCAGTCCTGGCACCAGCTCCTTGTCTGCACACTGCTGGCACAGTAAGGCAGGCATAGATTAGGTTTGGTACATGAAGTGCAGCAGACTGAGCATGGACATGGTGCTGACTGTAGGGCAGCCTCACCACAGTCAGGGTGGGCCAACTGACAGTCCCTGGTGACAGGAACACTGAGGGCAGACTGCATTAGCAAAAGGGGAGGAAGAGATTCATGTTCTGCTTTTATTAATTTAAGGTGAAAATATCTGCCTACCTGCAAGAGGTGAAAGACTCTTGCTTTCTAACATGTATTGGTATTACAGGCTGTCAGAGGTCTTTTAATGATTTATGAGTAGCAGATGTTATTAAATGGAAACACTACAAGAATAGCTAGAAAATTTTTTAAGTTCCCCTTTTCTCATTTCACTTTCATTTCACTGACTGGTTCTTCAAAGCTAAAGACAGCATATGCAGAGGCTTTGCTGTTCTGGGACATGATGAGAAGAAAGTGATGTTGAAAGGAACAATTAAAGCAATCTGAAAGTCATTTACTTTTGCAAAATTATGGAATGATTTTCAATTTTGGCAGCTGACACAAATAATTCTGTTACTTTTGTGTATTTCATCTCAGGATTAACTCTTCTCTGATTTTTCACATGCTTCCAAGAGTTCTTTACATAGAAATGAGGAGGGGGGCAAGCCCACCTGCAAAACAAATACTTCTCAGTATTTGGAGAAGGGTTTGCCAGAGTCAGGACAATTTAAACTTTTATCATTCTGCTTATTAAAGACTGCAGACTGTCCAGATTATTAATTGCCAGGTGTTACTCATCTCTAGTCTTGGTTCTGCTGTTATCAAATCTGAGAGCAGGCGATACTTGCAGCTTACAAACCTAAAATAGCTCAAAAGTGTTGGTAAAGATATACTTGGTCTGAAGGTACATAAAGTGCTCTTTGTCAATTTTACTCCACAGTGTTAACTGACATACTGCACACAGTGCTTGACAGTCCTGTCAAAACTTGGTTTAAAAGTAACTAAAAGACTGAGAATTTGGCCGTGTGTTATGTGGGCCACTTCAGCTTTCGCAACATAAAAAGAGGAGGCTTCCAGAGGTGCCAGATCAGACCTCTTCATGACAGAGGCAAAGCTGATAAATGCACAGCTCCCATTTTAATTTAATATTCCTTTACTCTCTTTACTGGTGACAGGCATGGAATGCTGAGGGCTGGAAGAACAAATAAGTTTGGACCAGAGCTGTGGAAATAAAGATGTTCACAGTGTAATCTTCTGACCTGCCAATCAATCCCATAGGAATGGGAAGAACTGTAAACAAGTCTCTGAATGATTTCATATTCCATGGACCAAGAAACTGCATGTTTTCTGTATTGTTCCTGAGGGAATTGCTTGAAACAGTTCCTTTATAATCAGATTGAGTTTTGCCATTTTCTTTAATGTAAATAAGTTTAGGTGTTTTGAATCTATTTTGATCTTCCCCAATAATGGCTAAATACCAGTTTTGTACTGAAAATTTTAAAATCTTGATTTCATTGATATCAAGGGAGGAATTTCACTGATCATGGCAGGGCCATGGTTTCACCCAGCTCACTCTGATCTCTTGTTCATCTCTTCTCCTTTGTATCCTGTGACAGGACTCATGGGAATGTTTCAAAGTTAGACCAGGGGCAGTTCAGACATTAGGAAGCATTTCTTTACTGAGAGAGTGCTCAGACAACAGAATACCCTTCCTAAAGGGATGGTGGATGACCCAAGCCTGACAGGATTTACCTTACTCTTTTAGTTTTAACTTTTAGTCAGTCCTGAATTGGTCAGGGAGTTGGACTAGAAGATCATTGTAAGTCATTTGCAATTGAAATAATCTTCTCTGTAATACAGGAGACATCCTAAAAGTTCCTTTGCATTATGTCTGGATTGCTCATTTTACCACATAATATTTTATAACTGACTCTTAGATACACTGTTGAATGTGTCACAATACGTAAATGGATGAATGGGGATGTGCAGATGCACATCATGGGTATGTCATTTATTATTAAGAGCAACAGTACACTGTCATGAGCAATAACTTTATCCAAAATCAGATATTTCTGGTAAATCATTTTATCCTACAATGAGCTGAGATATTTTATACTGAATTCCTGATTTTTTTTTTTTTTTTATTTTTGTTGTTGTTGTTGTTGTTTGAGATGTATTACTTCAGGTATCATGTATCAGATACTGCGTGATGTAGCCTGAAATGATATAATGCAGCATTCCCAAATATGGGGAAAACTGAATGTTATTTCAGCTGCCAGGCATATTTTTTGATAGTAAATTTAATAGTCAGTGTTTGTGCAAGAAAAAATAGAGGACAGAAGAAAGCTACTTGCAGGCTGTGAAATGTTACCAGTTTCAGAAAGATCAACTGTGGATACTTCTGTGTACCATGACCTGCAGCGTGCACATGCACACACACATTTTGAAATACCTCTACTATCTACAGTTGCCAAAAATACAATGGAATCAAAATAAAATACCTTCATGATCAAAATAAAATAAAGTCAAAGATATAAGGGATTATGAAAAGATCCCTAGGTGAATAGCTAGGTAAAGGAATGACAGAAGGAGGTGGGAAGTAACAGACCTCATCATCTGCAAGAGCTGAAAGAGGGGGGAGTCAAAGTCAACATGATTATTTTGTGCGGTCAAAGAGGTTACCCTTAGACTGAGTTCAGGGAATATCTAGTGGCTATCTGAATATGTTTCCTAAGGCAAGGTCTGTTAAACTAGTATATACTCCTGAGGAAAGAGGGAGATGCCCCTTAATACTCAGGTCATTTAAAACTAGATTGCAAACTGCAGGGAACAATTTAAGACTGGCAGGGGAGAGTAACATGCGACCTAATACTCAGCTTTCCATCTCTAGTTACTCTTGCTCTGTGATTTCACATTTCAGGGGACATGAAACAGGATACCAGTCTCTCACATTGAGGGCACTGGAGATTTATGTGTGGCTTGTTTGCCATTGCTCTGACAGTAAGGCATTATTTCAGTAGAGGTGTATTGACTCTGTAACCAGATGTGAGTTCAAGTTAAAACACCACAAAAATCCTGTTAAAAGGTTGGCAAAGGAAAAAGACACATCATATGCACACCTCAGGATCCTCTTTTAAAGCTGGAGCACTGCTTTGGGTTGGGGAATTCTGAGGTTGATTACGCATTATAGCCCTCTTCCTGTTTCCACTGAAGTCAAAGGCAAAACTCTCATTGATCCCATGGGAACACATACTATACTTTCCCACTCCATAGCCCTAATAATTTAATGGATTTAAACATTTTTGCTTTAAAAAAAAAATCACACTCATGCTGACAGTTTAGACACCAAATTTCTTGAAGCTTGATGTAATTTGAAATAAGCCAGATGTGAAAACCTCTACAAATAAGATTTATAAAGGAAACAAAATTTTAACCTTAATGTTGACAACTCTTGTGATACCACTAATATCAATAAAGGAAAAGAAAGTTATTTTTTGCAACTCTGTGGGGAAAACCATACAGCTACTCCCATCTGAAAAATAACTCCCACTAGGACTTCAAGAAACACTGGTCACAACCTCACATACATGAGGATTCATTATGTTCTCGTAGCTCTCTCTGAGCTATTTTTATGCAAAGATGTGAGTTCAGAGATCACACTGTACATCATGCACAGCATATTGGGGAGCTTTCAGAAGCAGAGGTACAGTTGAAGAGTTATGTCATGTCATATTATGTGACTCTAATTGTATGTAAGGAAAGCCTGTGAACCTCTCTATAAAGCAGCCTTACAAAGACCTAAGCCATTTGCTTTCAAATAACTCACCCAAAGCAGAGATTTCCTTTCAAATTTCATTTCATGGAATTCCTGAGCCAACATAAACCTCTCTCTGGACAAGAAGAGACAAATATAACTTTCTTATACTGAAGAAAGCTACCAGACAGGCCAAAGACCAAAGACAGTCTTAACCTGTCACCTTTGGGATGAGAATCTTGTCCTGTGCTCCTCCTATTTAACAGGCCAAATTACAGTCTTTATCACTGGTTTTCAAATATTGTTCTTTACTCTTCTATGGCTGTTTGAATTTTCCTTTTTGAAATTCCTAATTGTTTTCACACATCTGACTTCTGTTGACAGTAAAACACCAACCAAATTCAGGACTGACATGGCACTCTGCACTTCCACTCAAGCTAAAAAAGAAAACCTACCCTGACGGAGTTGCCTCCATTTTAAATTTGTGATATTTTCAATTAAAGTCTCTGTACAAAATCCAACAGACAATGCTGTGAGAAGACACTAAGCCAATCCTAATGAAGTCCAGTCCTTTCAGAGACTCTAAGCACATGAGGAGATAAGTAGGGGGCCCTTAGCTTTCTAATCCCACCTCTCAGAAATGGCCTTTCTTTCCTCATGTCTTTCCTTCATGGAAAAGATGGCTAGGTCAAGGAAAATACTCCAAATACATGCATTGCCCTGGGGACAAGTGTGGTCATTGGATTATTCTTTTGTTTTTTACTCCCCTTTTCCTTCTATGATGTCAACAGCCCCATTTGAGGAAATACAGTTTTCTGTAATATTTGTGATAATCTTCCTTTGCAACATACCCTGCTTAGGGAGGTGAAGAAGCCCATCTCCCTTCCCTGGGGTCCAAAGTTAGGACCCATGGGAATGGGTCAAAGCTGCATCAAGGGAGGCTCAGACTTGACATTAGGAAATATTTCTTTAGCAAGAAGGTGGTCTAACACTGGAACACGCTTCCTAGAGAAGTGTTCAATGTGACAAACCTTTCAGAGTTAGAGTTAGAGTTCAGTGTTAGAGTCATTTGAAAAATGCCCTTACTAGTACTTAACCTTTGAGCAGTCCTGAATTAGTCAGGCAGTTGGACGAGATGATCACTGCAGGTCCTTCCAACTGAACTAGTTGAGTCTAGTCTAGTCTAGTTTATGCTATGTTGTTCTGTTCTGCTTTGTTCTAAATAGTGGTTAGAGCAATAAGTATCATATAAAGAAAAAAGAACCACAATCATCCAGAATAGGTGTTAATATAAGGCAGAATTTGAAATTAAGCCTTTCTTTCTCTCGCACATATTTTCCTGCAGGAAATAGGCTCTATCAACTCAATGCTTATGTGCATATTAATTAAATAATAATATGATTAGGACATGTATACACACAAGATAAAAATGTAGCCTAACAGTAAGAAATGGTCAGAGGCCACACTAAAAACCTTGTTGATAAAGAAAGAACGTCTGACATTTTTAAAGCTCTGCAGGAGTTAGATAATTAGTTGCCACCACATTGTAATGACATTTGAACAACTAATTCCTTTAGATCTCCTAGAAAATTGCAGATAACCATAGTAATAGAAGAGGAAAATGAGCCAATGATTAAAGTTGAACAAATGTTTTTGAAGAAGTGAAATTTTACTGAAGCAGATGTCTTTCAGAAATATATCTGTTTCAGGAACACTTTTGAACATCCAAGGCTTTCTGACTATTCCAGCCAGCAAACAGGAGAAAGACCAAGATTAATCCGCACCTTGCCTTGTTTCAGATGTTGGGATGTCAAAGACACGGGTTCAAGTTCTTAGTCCTACTCCAACAGAAGAATATCTATTCCAGGTTACAAGAGAGAGAAACAAATACAAACACCCAATGTCAAAAGAACCCTCTCATATAAAACCATTTTTGGTTTCGACTCAAAAACTAGTATTTATTCATAAATTTATTTTGTGAAGTTTTTGGAAGGTTTGGGATTGTTTCCAAAATACAATCACATTTCAGATCTTGAAAACTGCTGAAAAACTGTTTGTCCTCCAGACAGCTTTGCATGCAGTATGAATCTAATATTTTTATTATAATGATGTTAGTCATGTCACACATTCTTTATCCCATGTAAAATTCTATTGTTTTAATTTTATTAAACAAGTTTGATTCCAATCTAGAAGAAAAATGGAAATCTGAAACCATCATCCTTGCAAATTTTAACTCATTCCTACAAAGATATGGAAGGCAGGACTCCACATATTTAAAGGTACACAGAGAGTTGCAAGCCCTTAAATGGCCATTGTCTCCCATCATTATCTTCTCTCCTGAAAGCATGTGTTCTTCACACAGACTGCCTCTGAAGTGCTGAACTGATTTTAGATGTCTGCATTGGCACTCTTTCCTTGCAAGGTTTCATTCATTGTCCTGCCAGTCAGTGCAATACACTTTGCTGCAGCAGCTCTAAGTGGCAGCAACTGGGTAACAGTCTCAGCCAATTCCTACCCCAGGCCTGACTTAAATAAACTTAAACTGAAGTTTTTCAAATACATTCCATTCTCCTTTTCCTCCCATACTTCAGGGTATCTTTTTGTACTGAAGTGAGTGAACATAACAAGGTCTTCTGTTTTCAAAATGGGGACTTCTGCCAAGTGCATCTCAATCTATTAAAATTTTAAAGGACTACTTTAAATTTCTATCATTCTGGTAAAACCAGAACTTGATTTAGATACTGCTAAAGCAAATATGGTTGATACACTCCTGAGTCATACTACACTTCTCACATGCTCTCTTTTCTCACTATCCTGTCTTCGAGTTTTCCTAAACTTTTGCAAAGAACTGTTGATGAAAACAACACATTTTGGGTTTGCTGACATCATTCAATCAATCATGTTGCAAAGTGCCTGAAACATAGACGCAATGTCTGTCCTAAGAACACAAGAAGTAGCGATGCCTCAGTCTGTCATTGTATCATACCTCAGAGGTCATTAACTTTGGCTATAGTATTTTGGAGATAATGGTCACATCTCTGCAAGGGCTGGGTGTAGCAAATGGGATAACTGACAGCTCAGAGGCCTTGACTCCATTGCATCAGCAGCCACAACCACTGCCTCCTTCCCTTCTCTCTCACATCTGCAGTGCATCTACCTTTTAATAAAGTAGTACTGAATGTCAATATATATGCAGCTCTCATAAAATTTTATAAAATGCACTTAGTTTCTGCTTTGTTTGCTATGTTATTTTGAAAGGCAAATAATAAACAAACTGAACTAGCAACTTCATTTTCAAGTGATATTGTTAACTAAGTTCCAAAAATACTGAGAAGAGGAAATGCATTTCTTTACAACAGGAAAGAGCAGCAATTCTTATCAACTAATAATTTGAAATGGGAAAAAATAATGTAAGTTCCTGAGAGGAAAAAAAATACGAAGGAGAATGGGTGAAAAATACTCACCTATGAAGGAAAAAGACCCTTTGTCTAATTTTCAGATATCAAGACCACAGAATGATATGATTGTAGTGGTTAGAATGAAATTTCAATAAAACATTTGATATGCTATGCCAGAAAATCTAGTTTGACATACTTAGCCAAGCCAATATGAATTATTAAAAATGTAAATGTAGATTTAGAACTGGCTAAATGAACAGATAAAAGATTATAATTAAAAAAAATCTCATTGGAAGACAACAAGTAAGATGACTGACAATTGGCCTTACTGTTTTCATATAGAAGTTGTAGTATAGGGAGCATGGATGGAATTCTGAGACAGCACTGAATTGGAAGAAGTTTTATTACTATCTGGAGAGTGAAGAACTAGGGGAAGCAAATTCTTCCTCTGAAGAATTGTAAATCCCAGGGAAAAAAGTATTATCTTCATGCTAATCAGATAAAGTAAGAAATCTCAGGAAATTAATGCGGCATATAAGAACTTTGACAGCAACAAAGACATAATCCTACAAAGTACTATGCAGTATTTTTGAATTTGAAATAAATGACTGAAAAAAAGTCATATTTTTTTGTATTGTACCTGTAAAGAGATTCTAAAGATGAGATGGGCCTTCTGCAGCAAATCTTTTAGAACTTTATGACAAATAAAAGCTGCTGAAAAGAAAAATAAACATGACCGACATATAAGTTAAAACAAGAGGTCTAAGTGTATTTATCTCAGTGAAGAAGCAAGAAGGAACAAGGGCCAGTAACAGTCCATGTACACTTGACAGGTAAGAGCGTGGAACAAGGAACTAATTAGGAAATCTGAAGATGAAATGAAGAATGGATTATTTAGGCTGAGGACCTCAAAGCCTTCTCACAAGGAGGCACAGTATGCAAAGAAGTTGAAGACATGTTAAATTAAAAACTTTAAACATGACTGGAAAGAATGCTAAGACCAAGAGTTTATTCATCTGCATGGTTTTTTTGTATAATAAAGTCAACTGAATGGTTTTGTGAATGATAAACAAGTCCATAACTTCAGCAAGGTTCTCCAAGGTGCTGTATTGGACTGAGGCTAGAAGAAGGGTTTAGAAGGTGAACAAAATTTGGTGCTTATCTCCATTAATTAAGTTTGGCACCTCATTTACCTTATCATTTTGCATCACTTAGTATCATTGGTAATGTCAGATCTGCCCTAAAAAAGATCAGCCACCATCTTTTCATAAAAAGTCTGTGCTTGCAAAAACTTCTACGATTTTTTGGCATCTTGTCTAAATGCACTGGATTTTTTTTTAAATATTCAAATTATTAATTTTGCTAACATTTATATTTATTTTTAAATAAATATATTTCAGGTATTACTTACTTTAAATTTGTTGATTTTTGGCTTATTATAGGCAAGTATAATCAATCATCCAAACTGCACACAGTCACAAAGGACTGAGGTTTGCAATGAGATATTGGAAATCTTTATAATTTCTAAAATAATATTTATTTTTAATATCCTGAACAACATGTATTTCAAGTCTTAGAAATAAAGTGCCTGGGATATATATAGTAGAAAGAGTTGAATTTCAGGCAAAGGTGTCTGGAACAGAATGAAAATAGTACAGAAGAATTAAGTGCTGAGAGCTGCAGTAATGTGATGCTTCAGGCTTTTCTTCTGTAGACATGTCTCCTAAAGTCTGCTAAAACCACGTGCTGGGCTAGGCAGATGTTTCCAGGTCCACTCTCTCAGGCACTTGTCCTAAACCCAGGTAAAGGGGAAGTCAGGACTGAGCTTCTTGGTGTTCTAGTTTTCACCTGTGCACATGCACACACATGCATACACACAAAAAATGGAGACACAATCAGGATTAACATGAGCTCAACAAGAAATTAAAGTGACTGATTGATCTGTGGAGAACCTATTTAAATAGATTTAACTTTGCTTGTCTCACCAATGACAGAGAGAACACATTCAAGAACCTAAAAGGGAAAAAATAATAAACAGTTATTTGCAACCTACAAAAGCGTAATATTGCATTCTTTTATAATTTGTCAACAAACTCATTTTGGAAAGGAGGGAGGGAGGGAGGGAAGGAAGGATCATGAAGCCATGCTTTTTCTGCTACTTATTTTATTCTCCTTGCTCCCAAGCCTGCAAAGGCACAGCCTGGCTTCTGGAGGCATTCTCTGTCCCAGATGAGCAGCCTCTGCTCCTGCAGAACTCTGCTTTTCTGTTGCACCTTCCGGAGATCCTTTCCACTATTCACTGACAAGCTTTAATTCACCAATATGTCTTGTATTTTCCAAGAAGTTCCTGTTATTTCAGCTATCTTTTCCCAAAACAAGAGCTCATCTGCTTCTTAATGTTCAAATTAAATGAAAGGGAGTTATTCTGCCACCACGTTCAGTCCCCTACACAGCAATACTACCCATTGCGAAGATGGCTTCCCAAACTTCTGATAAAATGTGTGCAGCTATAGCCACAATCTTGCTTTTCATACCTAATGCTAATAAAGATGCTACATATTGAAAATCTGGCCAATTCCAGGCCTTCAGTTCTCCTCTGTACTGATAAATCACTCTGAAGTGTCATACGTACATGAAATACCTCACAACAGGAGTAGTGCTTAATTCTCAGCAAATTTAGGAGTGTTTGACAAATGGTCATGGAATATCCTGGCACAAAAGACTCATATTTGCTATTAAATACTGCACAGTCTAGAGTCAGCAAAATGTACTCCTGCATTGGCAAATCTTGCCAGAAGTGAACTACTCTTACTAGAGGCATAATTATAAACAGAAGTGTGGGTATGCCTCAGTTGGGCATGGAAAATAACCAAAGATCTCCTCTCATAAAAAGCCATGTGCATTGCAAACTACACAAAACTTCTAAAGCGCTGAAGACATCAAGTGTCACCACCAGCAGGGTGTACATGTTAGCCCGATAAAAAGCATACAATTGCCTGCAGCCCACTGAAGTGAACAATGCTGTGAATTTGGCAGGTACCTCTGTGCTGCTGACAAGGATTGCAGCCAATGTCTCCCAGAGCAGCTCCCACTGAGCAGTGAAATCAGGAGAAGGATTTGAGCCAAGCCCACCCAGCACTGAACCCCAGGAGGCTGAGGTGTTTGCTTACCCTTTCAAGAGCCCAAGTAACCAACAGACCTGTGGTCTCTGAGGCATGTCTCAGTAATCCGGTGTAAGTTTGTCTATTCTCAAACAATCCAGCTATGAAGAATCTATTCCTAGAACTGTAGACACAAATTAGGAGTTGGCACCTGAATTCATCTTCTTCAGTTGATCTTACAGTTATGTGCTACTCTGAGTCATGGGCCTTGATGAAGTAGCCTTACAAGTAGGAAAAAAAAACAAAAACAAAAACAAACAAAAACCAACATGTCATCTATGAAATAATAGAATTAGTGCCCAGTTTAACATATATCCATAATAAGAAACAGATTTTCGTATATTCTGTCCTACTATCTGTGGCTTTCATGTCACTCCGCAGTTTCATGTTTCCACAAAAGGGATAATAATATGTACTGTTTTGTTTCCTTATAAGAGAGAAGTCTCAAAATTGCTAATCTCAGGTCATGTCTATATAGACTAGTCTTAAAAAGATAGAGCTTTATCTTGGAGATAAGAGACCATACCACTTTTTTAACCTTACATTTTATTGCCAGTAAGTCTGCAAGGATGTTATATGACAGCCTAAGGTTAATAATCCAATTCCTTACCCTTTGTGCCTCTATAGGAGGTTGAAGATGAGTTTTTCTGGTTGTCTTTTGAAAGTAGAAGTGAACAAGTACATGCGGAAGAGCAATTCCTAAGTAAAAATATGTTGTAGATGCATTAATGTGGTGTGAAATCACATTATGTGTAGAAACTTTTATTCCCTGATGGCCTTGAGTGATTTCAGTTCTCAGGGTTTCTGTAAGGAGAAAAACTATTATTCACAAGCACCTTAACATACTGATTTTGAGAAACTGAAAAACAGCAGCTTTTTAACTGATTGCCTTTCATGTGAACAAAATCCAATCAACATTTGTGTTATAGATTCTTTTTTCATTCCTGCTCAGTTGTGGATTTGGAAGACTAGGATATAAAGTGTTGAGTGTGTATTCCCGTAGGGTATGCACTGAAGCATGAGATTCATGTTGAAAGAGAAGTAGTTTGCTTTTTCCCTTGTAGATGTAGGACATCTTAAAGAACTCTGACTCTGAGGCAATATTTGAGTTTGCATACATAACAGAACGTTCATCTCTGATCATATGTTCACATAGGAATTATATATTGAATGGGAAATAAATAAAACCTTTGCCCTCAAGTACTTTCTACTTATTGTTTATACCTAAATATCTTTAAAATTACTATTCAATTTTTTGTCACTATGATCCAATGTTATACAATCCACAATCATCAAATAACTGGAGAAAGAGCTGAGCCACCAGTTGTCTGCAACAACAAATTCATGACTTCAAGCCCAAGCCTCAAAGTTCACAGTTCCTTAAGGTGTGCTTTAGGAAGCAACCTGAAGGCTGTCAGCCTGCAATATGGGAGAAAGTCCTATTCTCATACCACAGAACTGTGGTTTCACTTTTCTCTTTCCTTTGGAAAGAACCAAAGAAACTTGCAATGGCATTGGGAAGAAAACCAAAAGGCCTCCAATCCCAGTGTTCTTGTCATTTGCCTGTGTATGTGTGGAGACACAGGCTCTGAACTGTGATGGCTGAATCCAGGGCCAGCTTGAACGGGCAAAGCTCCAGTCTCACCCTGAGCACTTGCTGTCAGAGCTGACATTCTTCTTCCCAGAAAGTTTGCTGGTATCCGCAGATCAGGATCTTGAAGGAAAAAGAGCATGCTCCAAAATTCAGGCGTGCTCCCACTCCCTTGGAAAGTAATCAATATCAGGTACAATAGCCATAGCATTACTTAGAACAGCAGTCTGGGGACTGAGAGTGAGGGTCAGCAAGAAAATTCAGATGCTGCCCAGACCTCAATGGGACTCAGTGCATGCATGAGAAAGAGGGAGTGCAGGAGTTTGTACACAGCTTTGGGCCTTTCAAAGCAAAAATAAAGCCCAGCTGCCTATTCTGGCCTATATCCATGACTGCCAGCATTTCAAAAATGTTTCGCAGGGCTTTCTTTAGTTTTCCCACACTGAGAAGAGAAGAGAAGAGACAATCTGGTAACTTTTTTAATTACAAAAGAATAGCTAAGAAACATATGAATAAAGTGCATGGTGTGCATATGTACTATGCCTGTGTGAGTGTGCACAAGAGAAACCAAAAGGATACTTGGATCATTTGAGTTGGAATTAACAAATTCGAACTGGAGCAGCTAGTTCTTCACAACTTGGCAACAATTAGAATCATCTGCATTTCCTCTCTGCTCACAGTAACTGATGGAGTTTTTATAATTTTATTTTACTTTTTGCCTTGTAAATTGTTTTAGGAACAACAATTTATGTAAATGAAATATCTGAATTTTTGTAGGTGGCTGACATTTCCAGTAGGAGATAGTACTCTCCAAGGATGGTGAGTTCTGTATTTTTTCAGTATAACTTCATGTATATTTTCTGCATTATACAGAAGATAAAAGAAATTATTGCAGTGTTCCAGGCCTACCAGTCATATGTAAAATGTGACAACAATGTTAAGTTCATACAATGCATGGCATGTTCATTTAAGTCATTTTCTTATCCCTTTAACACAGTTTAAATGATATCAGCATAGTTTTTAAAATTTCACTCAGAAATAGTATGAAATAAGAAGAAGCAAAGGGACTGTTCTTCCTATTTTCCTCCTTGTTGCTGAAATGCTATCCTGTGTTACATAATCGTCATAATCTTTTCCACCTTGTATTAAGATACTTGTGCTTTAAAAATAGTATAATATGACAGTGACATTCCTAAAAAATTCTTGTGGATTCCTATAGTATAGCTTATTATTATAAACTTTTATTTTTAAATGAGGATAGCAAAGGAGCATAATACGCAAAAATCTGAATGCACTCTCTTGAAAAAAACTATTAAAAACTAAGCTGATGTTCTTCATGCAGTAACATTTGCATAATAGCTGTTACCACATTTTTAGGTCTTGCATTCAATTAAGAGAAACAGCTAAAGGTTTTAGTTAATTTCCAGTCTTTCCTACAAACAGTCTGAATTACTTTTAACTTCAAAACTTGTAAAACTCTCTTGAGAGTAGACTCCTTCAAACGTGGATGACGCAACTCTAACTCCAACTGAAAACCAAGATTTCCAGTTGCTTCCAAAGGCATTCCAACAAGCAGAAAAGAAGGCAAAGGTGATCTTAAAGTCAGGATAATGTTTGACCTGCGTGGTTAAGAGACTAGTTTGATTGAAGTCATTGTGGATAGCTTTGAAATGTCAATGAAGCCTTCTTTGAGCAGGGGTGATTTTGACTCCTAGTCTGGCTGCTGGAAGGGTGTTCTTTTTCTCTGAAACAAAGTACGTCATTTCCCAATGCAGTCGGGAACGTGCATCCTTGCTTGTAGAAGCAATGCCACTGCATTTGAGGGAACTGCCTCTACTGATGCAGAGTTTTGACCACGGTGAAGAAGCTACAGTTTGAATATTTTATACTGATTGTGTACAAGGTCATCTGAAAATTGTTGCAGAAAATTCCCTAATGTCTGAAACATCAGACATCATCCAAATGCACCACAACTCCCTGACTAACATGCTACAGTCAGCAGAGCAAACAGAATGTGATAGAACTTACCTGACCAGGAAGCATGACCTGGTACAGGTGGATTCTGTTAAATGCTATCCTGGTCTGATTCACCTTACAGAGACCAATTTAGGTTAAACCTAAAGCAAAATGTTATATTTTGTTGACTTGGTGAAGTCTTTTAATTTTCAACCACAAGTCACATATTTTTGCCTTTTTTTTTTTTACATAGAGCCAAATATTCTGTGAACACAGCAATTCCATTAACTCTTAGTAAATAAAACTGAGTATTTTCCAAAAGCTCTAGTCCATACATTTGTTTGTACACAAAATAAGCAACTTGTTCAAGACAGGATTTTTTTCTTTCCACTTCATCAACAGCCGCATACTTTTCTTTTTTTTACTTTTAGCACTTGCCATCTGCTCTTAATTAACAAAAGCAAACAGTGATTGATAGATAGATACTGTGTCTGGTAAAAGTACCAAGCTGTCAGCATACAGGTGTGGTGAAAACTAAGAATGGAGAAAACAGATTCCCCAACTGGGAGAAAGTCCTTTGTAACCTAGTTTGTGTGACTTTAGACCTCCACTGGACTTGTAGGTTTCTTTTCATTTTTAAAGCTGAAAACAGGATTCTACTTCTCCCCTTACTTAAGTAAACAGACTGCTTGGAAAGAAAATAAGTGTAAAACCCTAAACTAAGATTAAAACTATTAGGAAAGAATGCTGAACAAAGACAGGGAGCTATGGAAAAGAGCAGTGACCTACAATGGAACACATCAAGGGATTTTACCGGAAAAGCAGCAGAAGAGCAAAGCACCATAACTTTTACAGGTTTCTCAAGGACGTGAAAAACTGCTAACTAGACTGTACCTCTCAATACAGAAGTATACACATAGTCTTAAAAAAATTATATACTGGAGTTTACAAAGAAAAAAAAAAAGTAACTTAGCTGGCTAATCAGCATAAAAATTCCAAAACATGTAAAAAAACCTTCTTTCATGTTATACAAAAGAGAGGGATTTACCATAGAGCTATAACTACAGTGCATATCATAGCACTGTATAATTACAGTGTATATCAAGAGGTGTAGCTATAAAAGAAAGTTGTGGCTGTGCAGGTTTTTGGGGAAATGTAGAGGAAGAATATATCAATGCACTTCAGCAACAGAGCAGCTGTGGGTTTTGAAAAACACTCTGGATCTCCACGTCACTTGTCACCCATCTGAACAACTACTTTCCAAAGGTAGTTACAAGCCTTTATTCATTTCTACACCACTAATAAAATATTTCCTGGAAAAGTAAGTATTTCCCATATTTTCAAGAAAAAGAGAAGTAATTTGGAGAGAATTCACTTTGCAGATGTAGTAAAACTGTAAAGTAAGTTTTCTTTCACATTTGGACAAAATATTAAGCCTTTCATGATAAACTTCAAGACCGTTTTTGCTTTAATTTTTGCATTGATCTGCCTTCCAGATACTTTTTCAAAAAGCAACTTAATATATAAAATAGTATTTTTAAACTTTTATCTTTCCAGAAAAAATATTGGGCCTAAAGATCTACCTATGTTGACACTTTTTTAAATGGATACATTCTTCAAAGTCCTTTGGATTTAAAAGCATAGCTTTTTTTAATGAAAAAAAAAGCTTTCCTAAAGAGTTTGTGATTAATTTATCCTTCCCATCAACACTTAAGCTAAAAGAAAGAGACACAGCCTCATCTCTGTACAGGGGTTTCACTTTTTGGTTCATTGGAACCAGACATGGTATTTTACTGCAAAACATTTTTGCTTTGATGAACACTGTCATGGCATGCCAGCAGAGGGGAAAGAGTTGTTTTGAGGGGGGCAAGATAAGAAATCTTATTATGCAAATTTTATGAAAATGTACGTTTGAGGAATTGGGCTACGTCCATGGTTTCCATCTGTAAAGAATAAGTTTTCATGTGTTCGAGCTATAAAATGCTAGTCCAAATACAACCTAAATAAATTCGAAGGAAACATATAAGTGTAAGTGAGAAGTGCTATTAAAAAGTGTTTTGAACTGAGAAATAAAAATAATTACATGCAACCTTTTAACTATTCTTATTAAAAATCTACTTCTTAAATCCATAGTTAATCAATATGCTGTTTTAGTCAGTTTTGGGTGTTAAAATATCAAGAGCATTTCTAAAACTTCTGGAAAATATTTCCCTCTCAGTAGAATTCTGAAAAACATCCAAATTGTATAATCATTAAGATTATAAAAATTTCTGTGAATCCTAACCCATCTTTGCAGAACTTCAGTGTATATGTCCAGCTTAAGAGATCAAGGAACAAAATGAGTTTGAAAATTATATTATGATTCCAGCTAGCATACTCCCACCATAATTTTTTATTTCTAGACCTCTAGACCACCAAGATTATGACAAAATGATTTCTGCTATATGTTAAACTACTGAAAAACAGCCTCAAAATCAGTGGGATGTGGTATGTCAGTAAAATTCATCAAGTATACAGTTCACACAAAAAAAAATAAAAATAAAAAAATAATAATAAAAAAAAAATAAAATTCCTTGTCCTGGGGAGTAAAAAAAAGAACAGAAGCAAATATTTTTGAACATATGCAATAGGTGTGGGTGGTGAAATACAGTGCTCATGAATTATGCAAATGTATCCTGAAAAGTCTGGGGAGTAGCAGCAATAATTGCAATAATTCAAGCCATCTGTTACTGCTATTCACCTCCAGTTAATGCCACGTTTTTGTAGCCCTCATCAAAATTTGTATCTATTCTCTGCTGGTAGCTCAGCTCCGTTTCCCTGCCACCAGTGTGAATACACTCACCGTTTTGCTAGGAATGGCAGTGCCCTTTGAGAGCACGTGTGCTCTCCATTTTGTCCTGGGAACTAATTGCAATAACCCAAGGATAACATCAAACCCTCATAGTTCTGACTCATTAAAGATATACATTACTCATGCTGACCCCTGCCTAGTATGGCTTTTGAGTATCCTTTACTTTTCCATCTCAGTAGTTCTTGCAGGATAGAAAACTGTGAAGGACTAAACCACCTGCTAAAACTACAAGGAAGGTAGTTTTATCCACATAGAACTGGGTCATTTCCACCTCTGTCAAAAATGTCAGAATTAGATGATAGCAAGATTCCTGCATTTTGGATCATTCTGTGATGATGTGGATCACTGTGACAGTTCTCATTATAAATCTCACAGATGTTTCTCCTCAAATACCCAACTTCACTAGAAAGTACAGAGTTGAATATATACTCCAGTTTTAGTTCTCACACTTCACCATTACACAGCAGTAGCAGTAAGAGCAGCAAAAAAACCTGTTATATACATATGCTAACTTTGAGTGCCTTGACATAATTAAACCAACTAAACCAATGATAAAATAATGATAAAATAACCGTTATGATAAAATAGCAAAGCAAGCAGGTAGGTTAAAATAAGATGTTCTTTAATAAGGTTGAGTTCATTAAAACCTTACTATGTTCACTGTAGTGTACAAAAGTGTCTTCTGTGGATATTTATATTGATGTATGTCACCAACAGCTTATTCCCTAAATTTGACAGTTACATGGAAGAGCAATGCAGTTTCATTTAAATCCTGAGACACTTAGATACAATGCATTTGATGCCTGTGAAGCATCATTACAACTTGCCAGTTCAGAGCAAATCCCTCTCTTTGAACACCTTGTTGTGATGAGAGCTGCCTGCCAAGAAAGCTCTCAACAGATGGATTGAAGCTCTGAAGAATGTCTTTCTTGACTTAGAGATGTCTTTGACACCACTTCCACAGTAAGACCTGTAAATCCTTCTGTAATTTTAGGGAGGGATAAGAGATGTGTCTGCAAATGCACCTGATCAAAATATAAGCCATTCCAGAGGTATTTTCTAATCTTCTCTCCACGTTTCCCAAAAGATAAAGAAAGTGTATTTCACTGATGCCTACTTTCTGCCTTAAAGGGTCAGTCACATTGCCCTAAAGCCTGCAACAGAATAAAAAAGGATCTGGATAAATAAGAGGATATATCAGGCGTTGCACAGATACATCTGAAAGCAAATTAACAGCTAGGCTTTTATAATGACTGATTTTGTTTATCTATAATATACCAGCAAGTCTTGGCCCCTTCCTGTCCTGTAGGCTTGCAAGGATTTTTAAATGGGTACAGTAACTGTAGGATAGAGACTGTGTAGAGCCATGCTGCAAATTTTGTCATTAGATTCTTTTTATTTTAAACCAATTGAGAATTTTGGCTGAATCTCTGTGTGGAAGATAAGATTGCAGGAGTACAACAAGAATTGCTCATGTAACAGAAGTTTTTTCCTGAACCCTTAAGTGACCCAAGACTGGTTTTGGACTAACCCTAAATGGCTTATCTAAACAATAAGATCCCCCTTGGACCTGAAAAATTAAGCTGACAATCGTGGAAAATCATCTATCTCACAATAATTCCAGTATTTCTTGCTCCAAGACTGATATAGTGCAACAAGGGCCTTCTTTGTAACACAAGCTATTTATTTCTACATCATTCTAGCTGAAAAAGAAAAAGCAGTGCACATAAAGCTGGGAAAAAAACCCAAACAAACAATCAAACCCTTTGGAAGGATATGATTTGAAGAAATTATTTTTAAACAGATGTATTTCACTAGCAAAACTAGTGGGCAAACATGACAAAATGTTCCTTTCCAAAATATGCAGTTTTTTTGCCAAAGCTGAAATATTTTGTTAAATTGCAACACTTTTGATAGTATTTGATAGAAATGTTCCTGAAGTATATAGTATATTGGGGGTTTTTTCCAAACAGAATGGAGTAATAGAAATTGTATATTTGATGAAAAAGCACATGTTCTGACTAAATTCATATTTCACTGACCATTTAAAGAATTTTGTTTAAGTTCAGGTGTTGAATGCAGACAAAATTAAGAATATAAACACCCAAGGCAGCAGAGAACACTTGTATTTTAATCCATTTTTTTCAGTTTCTAGGGGAAAAGCCTGACTAAAACATGGCATTTGATAATCTAGAAATTAATTTTATACAATTTGCTGATGCATAAGATATTCATTAACACACAAAAATACTTCTTCCTGCTATTCCTGATCAGAATTTTGGTCTTGTTGCTTGTTTTTGCTTGTAAAATTGAAATACTTTGATACATTGAACCTCTAAAGCTGTATAAATTACCCAAGGCCACAAGGTTGTGAAGACTCTAGGTTAAGATGTAATATGGCATTAAGCCAGTTATGCATTGATTCAATGTGAGTATGCAAAAATATATGAATTTGGTCATGTATTTAAACTTTTTCTAATTGTTGTATGAGATTGAGTGCTGTAATACAAAAGAAGGAATCTTCTTAAACTTAATGTAAATATTGTGTCTGGCACAAATATCACAAAAGATTGCCAAGAGACTCTATTTTCTCATAATTCAGAATTTAAAGCCCATATGGATAAAGCAAAAATGAACTCTATTCACTTGGGTTCTGTCAACCACAAAAACTACATGCCATAGTCTCCTGTACAGGTTATTCTCACATGAAATGCAAAAAGTATCCCAGAGGTACATGCAGGTAAAGAACTTGTGTTTATAAGGCTCATCCAAATGTTGATGATGCTTAAAACTTGATGAGAGCAAGCTGGTTTTTCTTTTGAGTTTTCTAATACTCATTCAGTTTTCAGAAAACCTCACAATATTCAATGTTCTTACCAATTGTAAATCATACAGATAAAGCTCTGTACAGAGAGAAAAATGTAAAAGGAGACTTATGTGCATTTTATTTTAAAATTGTGCTGTTTGATGCTGAGAAATAAAAACATTTTGGATCAAATTTGAAACAAATTCCAACAATCAAGTCTCTTCCAGCAATCTAAGAGTGGTGACTATAAACCTTTCCCTTTCCTTTAGTCTTTGTCTTTCTCTCTCTCTTTCTTCTCCTAACTTTTCAAGTCTGCTAATTTTGTGAAGTGCCTTACTTTGGACATTGTTTTAAAATTTACCAAGTACATTATTCTACCCCAATGTTCTAAATTTTGCAAGTCAAGGTTTGTTATGGAACTGCCTGAGAATTTTTTTGTTTCACTCAGGTGCCACCCAAAGCAATCAAACAACCTTTCCCTAAACCAGCTGAGCAGTCTAGAGCATTACACTAGTTCTGCTCGCTGAAAGATAATTGCAAAGCTCATCTACTCTAAGGGACACTCCTGGCAGAAAGCGTCACTACAGCAATGCAGGCACTTACGGCCAAAATCTAAAAAGGTCTTGAGATTTGAGACAACTTAATACATTGTTGAAGCAATGCACAGAGTCCAAAATAAATGAGAGAAAAAGATCAAACTCCTACCAGGTTACTTTTAAGGTAGTGTTATTTTCAAGAACTTAACATCTATTACAGGTATGTTATACTACTGTCAGAAAAACATTCTGTTTCCCATCTAGGAATCTAAAAGGTGATGAATAATTTAAAATCACGGCATAAACAAATAATGATAGGTATAATTAGCTGGATCTGCCTTATACTTCAAACAATATTTCATGTCACAAAGTTGTAACATCAACGCTATGTATCACTGTTGCTTTTCAAGGAACCCTTGTGTATAAAATTTGGACAATGTTGTGAAGCTGACAGTGCATTTTTTTTTCCCCCAAAAAGAACTAAGGTATGTAGGGGAAAAAAAAGAGTCTCTTCCACTTCTTGTCACATATCAGGGTTTTCTGTGTGGATATTGCTGATTCAAAGCCCTATAAATTGAAAAATGTACATCTGTTTTATCACTACACCCTCACTTTAGGTTATAGTATTAATTAATGCAGGGACAATTTTAGTACTTTTTGAAACTGTTGGCTCCTTATGTTTTTCTTCAATGAGGCAACAATGTTATAAATAAAATCACATTTGGTTATTATGCATTTACTTATAACTTATTCAGATAGCAAAAAGAGAAAATTTAGCATCCAATAATAGACATATATTCATATAAGCATAGTTATCCTACCTGAAATTGTTTGACAAGGCTTTGAACTGATGCTCACACCAATCCTCAGGTCCTATGTTAAAAAATAAGTGCTGTAAAATGTATCTACCTGGAAAAAAATTTGAATGAAAAAGAGATCACAACCTGAATTGCCCCATCCCTTAGAAATGTATAGGTCTGATTAACATACAGGCCTAATACAGACGTTTCTTGACAGATTCAGTTTCTGAGGATTAACTTAGGTTTTGAAAAGTGAATGTAAATGTTCTCCTAGATTCTGTCTGCTATGTTCTCCATTTTCTAGGGCTGGACCTCAGAGGAGAAAAAATCAAGTCCCATGAAACATTTGAAAAATTTTAGCAATTGTCAAATGAGAAAAGCAGGGGGCATGTAAGCTGAGGTAAATTATAGTTCTATAGTTTTATTTAATTATTAATGAATTTTCAGTACAATGACATATTGCAGCTAATGTCAGTAATATTTTCTTTTGTTGTTATGAAAAACACCAGGGCGAAATAGTCACTGTGTTTAAATTATTTGTCTAATTATTTCCAACTCTTCACGGCATCAAACTCTAGCAATACTTTTCGAATATTAAAACATACATATATGTTATAAGAATTTACAACAATCTTTTTTAAAAGTTGAAAAAAAACTATTTTCTGTGTCACTGATACCTGTTTGTAATCACAAGCAACTGCAGTTCATAATTCCCTATAGTATTTATTGTAGCTCCCTCTTGAAAGCAGTCATATTTCTTGCCTCCACTGTTCCTGGGGAAAAGTTGTTACAAGATCTTGTTGTTCTTGCATTTGAGAACACATTTCTCATTTCCTTACTAGATACATCCATATATTAATTTTCACTTGTTCTTGCATTGCTCTTTAGTTTAAATAGTACATTGGATTTGTGGTACATATTCTCTCTCAACCTATTCATATCACAGAGAAATTTTCTCCTTCCATTCTTCATCAAACTGGTAATGCCAGTTCTGTGACATGAGCAACTTTCACCATAAAACTTCTGTTCACTGTGGTGAGGTCAATAACTGAAATATTTAACAAGTTTGTCCTTCAAGAGCTCAGTCAAAGCCCCTGTTCAGTGTGATACCTTGAAGTCTGCTCTTTGCCACGACAGAACACATTGCACTGATTTTACTCTATTTCTCATTTTCCTCAAGTCTATTAATAATTTTAGATTATACTTTTAAGTCTATTTTCTGCAGTTTTACATGAGAAATGATTGATTAAATGAAAATTATTATTATAAAATATATTCCCTTTAAATCACTTTTCCAGAAGAAAATAAGAAAAAATATACTAAGAAATATAGCTTATTTAGGGTTTATATTCATCAACGACCAGAAGCAGAAGTGTTAGAAATCTTAATAGTAATCATCCTCCTAGAAGTCTTGCAGACTAACTGCATAGGGTCCAGAGGATCAGATAAACATCTGGCACTTGTCCAAGGCTTACCCAAATTCCAATTCTTTAGGGGTCAACCATCATTACAAATTTCCTTATTTTTATGTTTGTCAGACCCTTTTAACCCTAGCTTTTCAGACCTTCATAGAATTTAATTGCTCAACTCCTCCAAGATACAGAGGTTGTGTGATTAAATTCCACTTAACTCTGAAGAGATAGAGTTCACTATTACTTAATGTATAACCCTGTCTAAAAAATGTCATTAACATATGCAATTCATACAACTGTGGAAACTCTAGTATCCCCTTAAGGTGAAGCTGCTCTAGTCTTGCTTGGTGTAGGTTTTTTCCTTGTTTATGGTTGCACATTTTAAAAAAAAAAAAAAAAAACAAAAACAAAAACAGGAAACTGAATTTCAGTGTGTTTAAACTCCCAAACATTATAAAAGAAAAGGTCTGTAAAATATCAAAATTTGTGAAGGTCTCTTATCTTCCTTAGTATACTGTGTTATTTAAAAACACAAATGAAAAAAATATACACTTGTACATATTTTTATGTGTTTTATTGTTTTACTGCCCTTAGAGACTAATAACTGTGGCTTTACCAGTTAGGTCATGCTTTGCAGTACTTTTCATGTTTTAAACAAATTTTTGATCACTTTTCAAAATTAAAGCCACTTGTGTCTGTGCATACTCAGGTAAGTGCATACTAGGTAAATAAGGCACCCATTAAAATATTTTTGCATTTGACTGCCTGAAATTAGGAACATAAAATCTTAATAAAGAGTATAACTTGCTTCATTTTCAGTACCAAATTTCTACTATTTTGCACAACACTAAGTAAAACATAAATCTTTGCAACCCAAACTATTATTTGATATTTGAACATTATCTCTGTCTTTCAAACCAAGAGCTGATACGATCACTCTGCAAGTGTCTTCAGAAAAGACCAAGAGGAATTCCACCAATATTTTGTATTCCTACTTATGGCACTATCTCTTGTGGACACATCTATTTTTACCTTCTATGTCTTTGCCTTTAATTAGAAATATTTGTTGAAGATGGGATGGCAAATAACAGTTTACATTTTCTCAATAATCAACACTGGTATAAATCTCCCATACTCAAATATAAGACACATGACAAATAGGAAATTGCTATGGAAACCCATTGTGGTCACAGTGCTGCAGAGACATGCACTCGTTCTGAGGTTTGTGTACTAGGATTAGTGCCTTCAAAATCAATGTGATTAATAAATGCAGTGCCTCACAATGTGTGTGTTTGAGTATGGATGTAAGTTATTGCAGGCTTCTCTCACCTTCTGAAAATGTCGGGTTTCTCTGGAGTGAACTTCAGAAACTGGAAACAGCCTAAAGTGAGGAAATAAAATAGGTGTGAAGTGCTTCTCTAGTAATTGGGGCTGGGTTGGGGCCAGGAGTGAGAGCTGGTTTAGAGAGGAACTGAGGGGGAGTGTCAATTTTAAAATGCTGAATTTAATTTTAAAAAATAAAAATAATTAGTTTAAAATTAGTTTAAAATACCAAATACCTTTTCATTAAAAATATAATTGTTATACGAAGTACAGGTTTTGGATATACGGGAAATTTGCGATATGGAATGCAATTTAAAATTGTGTTGTCTAGACCTATTGAGGTCAGAATGCCAAGATTCCTAAATGACTCCTAAAAGAGTCTTTGGTGTTAACAACTTTCCTGATCACATTATTCAGCATGTTAAATAGCAAGACATTAACCACTTAAGTCCAACTCCCACTGTCCAAACAAACCTCAGAGAAACAAGAAGTCCCAAACTGACAGAAAAGGTACTGATATACTTAATGTCTCTATTATGGTTACCATAAAGTTATTTCTGAGTAAAACACATTCTTACGAGAGAGTGTTATATGTTTGAAAGACACACCACATTTAATGCTCATACTATCTCCATTCCTACAACAATTTCAGTGTGACAGTGTCTTTTCCTTGATGAGAACATGTTACTTTCACATTGAAGTTTAGTTACAGCAAGAAATGAAATGTTGATTTGACATAGAAGGTCAGTATTTTTCTTAATTTTATGGCAAAAAAAAAACAACAACACATTGGTCAGAATTGCAATGTGGAATTTGTCCTAATATGAGTATTATTCATTTTATAGTACATTTGTTTGCCAAATTGTTATTCCTATCTGCAAATTAAAATCACGAAATAGCTCTTAGCCTCTCATTTAGTTTGAATTCCCAAAACTGCATTAAAAAGCCATATTGACATCCTTAACACAAAACAACAAAACTCTGTGTCATGGCAACAAAAAGCAGCACATTTGTGTTTGAAATTTGCTATGGTAATATCTACAATGGTATCTAGTCAAGTTTTTGGCTCTGTTATATCAAATTCTCTTTCTTAGTTTCAGCTGTTTTACTGGAGTTAACCACAATCGGTGTACTGACTTTAGCAAGGAATAAAACTCAGATTGCTTCTAAATTGATGTTTAAATTGGATAATGTGCCAAATCTCTGTCTATGTGAGACAGCAGATGATAAATGAGCATGCTTTAGAGTGGGAAGCCCTCCAGCCTCTGTGCCTTCTCAAATCCCTCTGAAGAGGAAGGGCACATCATAGACATTCTGTAGTTGTAGGTGTCAATAGCAATCACTTTTTAGTAAAAAGGTTAAGGAAATAAATAATCAGAAGGAAAGACACAACATTAAATAGTTCTGATGTATTAAAGCATTAACTGCTTTGCTCAGACTGTAATTTGAAAGAAAAGAAAATAATTTTCGAAGGTGATTATTGTTAAAACCTTCATCTAAATACAATAAATATGGTTATGAATGTGTTTAAGATTTTGATCTTGCAGAGCATTTTCTGTTTCTGTTAAAGTGATGGATTTTTTCCATTGAAATAAATAGGAATCAATCACTGCTAGAATTAGCAGAAGGGCAGTTTCAGGAAGAAAATTATCTTTGCTGTATTTTTAGTACTTACAGCACTTGTGTCCTATACGGCACTTGTGGTTGTACCAGGATCACTATCAATTCCAAAAAATAAACAAAAGCATCTGTAAAGATAACTATTAGCTTCAATGTATAAAACATAAGGTCATCTCCCAGTGCTCTTCCTCATGCTGAGTCACACTTAATCTCTCCAAGAGGAACCCCACTGATTTCAATGAGACTTTCTACTGAGGAACTGATGGGGTTGAAATGCACCGGAATCTGCTCATAATGTGTGAATAGTCTGTATCACAGATCTTCCATAATCTCTATATAAACACACTGTAAATAGCCTATACACTCAAAGGTGAAACGTCAGTAGTGCAGTATGTAGGTCCAATTTGCAGTATTTGCTCCCTCGGTGAAGATTGGTGGAATTGTCCTGCAGCAAACATTGGGAGTTGAAAGAAAGGTCAGTAGTTATAAAATAAAGTTCTACCATATGGTACGTTATCGTTTTCATATGCTGTGATGCATGAACAGGCCATAGAGTGAGTTTCAGAGTAAACCTGAACCTTCTAAAACTAAGCTGAGCCCAAATAAGTTGCCATTAAAAGCTAAGCCAACTACTATAAATTTTGGGTTGTTCCCTTTTCAGGTATCTAGTTCATATTTTTCAGACAGGAATTGTAATAAACTGTGTGAAGAAAAGGTTCTTATCACATTATTGGTTCAAATAAAATTTTGCAAGGTATTTAGTTATATATATGTATATATTTAAACCTGCATTCACGATACTCAAGGTATTCAAAACACTAAATTCTACTTCTCTGAATGAAGTACAACCTTTGTATTATGACCGATATAAACCTACATAATTCCATTCCAAGTGACATATATAGATTTAACAGAATGGTTGAGGTTGGAAGGAAGCTCTGGAGGTCATCTGGCTCAAGACCCCTGGGTGTCAAGCCAGAGCATCTAGACAAAGTTGTCTGGGATTGCAACCAGAAAACTTTTGAATATCACCAAGGAGAGAGACTCCACTAGTCTCTGGGTAACTTGTGTCAGTGCTCAGTCACCTTCACAGTGGAAAGTGTTTCCTGATCTTCAGAGAAATTTTCTGAAATTTTCAGAATCTTCAGAAAATCCTGTGCCTCAGTTTGTCCCCCAGCTTGTGCCCATTGCCTCTGGTCTGGACACAGGGCACCACTGAAAACATCCTAGTTCAGTCCTCTTTACACCCTGTCTTTCAGGTATTTGCATACATTGATGGGATGTACCCTGACCTTTCTCTTCTCCAGAAAGTCCCAGGTCTCTCTGCCTTTTCTCACAGAAGTTCCAGGCCCTTAATCATCCTTGTGGCACTTCACTGATCTATTTCCAGTGGCTCCATATCTCTGCTGTAATGGAGATCACAGAACTGGACACAGGACTCCAGACGTGGCCTTAGTAGTACTGAAGAAAACATTCACTTCCCTCAGCCTTGTGAAAACACCTCTCCTTGTGCAGCTCAGGGCACCTTTAACCTTCTTTTCTGTAATGGCACATTGGTGGCTCATGTTCAATATGCTGTTCACCAGGTTCCACAGGTTCCTTTTGTACCAAGCTGCTTTCCAGCCAACTGGCCCTCAAAGATGTAGCTGCTAAAAATTACTTTTCTCTCCTACTTGAAGAATCCAAGAATGCAGAAAAGTTTGTCAGTTGTCACATAAAAATTATAATCTTTCAGTGAATTATTAGAAAATCTGAAAGGAACAAGTGTATGAGAGCAGTTTTACACCACAATAAGTCAGAGCTCTATGGACAAATTACAGCCATTCAAAGAATAAGTCTAATTAACTATTGCTGAATGTAAATGTACTTTTGAAGGATATCTCAAGGACTTATTTTATCCATTCACCTTAAAATTCTCAGGGTAGCTTAGTAATAATGGGCAGAACTCATTAATGCTTTTATATTTGATTAGAATAGAAACATATCTTTTCATAAATTTGCAAAGATTGTCACAGGGTAGCTATGAGGGACAGCCAGATATAGAGAGGGCTGATAGATCCCTGTGGCAGTGAAAGCTGTGAGGGCAGGCCATCCAGGCAGACTGCAGGGAAATAGCTGGGAATTAAACAGGGAAGATCTCAGTCCTCACAAGAGCTCCTTTGTACAGTTCAGCCTAGTCCACTTTGGGAAGGAGCTTGTTTAGGCTTGTCCTCATGGAGGCTTCACATTATTTGGCAACAGCTTTCCTTGGCAACAGTTCAGATCAATTCAAACAGCCTTTATTGATATGACAGACAATGCAACACTGTCAAAAGAAAGAGAGAAAGGGATCCTGGTTGGGACCTGCCTGAAATAGCAACAGTCCATTGCCTTTTAAAAAACTTTCTTTTACCCACTTCAGTGACCACAAGCTTACCACAAAAGAAATACTTTTTATGTCTTAGAAAGGTGAAAACAGATGACAGCTGAAGACAAAGGACAGATCTGACTCTAGTGTCCTCCCACAGCTGACCTGAAAAGGACTTAGGTTGCTTTTCAATCCATCTCCTCTCTTTATTTCTACTTGGGATTAGAAGCTGAAGAACCAGAAAAACAAAGACAGACTGTTTCTGGCTCAGTCAAGAGTCCCAGGAGAACTTCTGTAGTTGCAAGATTACCACATTGATTTCTCAAAATGGAGCAGGCCAAAGAAGATTCCAACAAACATGCAAAAATTTGGCACTTTATCCAAACAATTTTCCCTAACAATTTAAAGTCCTCCCTGTCTCAAAGCCATGGTGGAATTTTAAATTCATACTGGAAATCAAAGAGAGTTATTAACTAAGGAACATGTTATTATTTTTCCCTGTATGATCCCTCCAAGGATCAGTGCTACCTAATTACAAACTGCCTGTGCTGATAATATTGCTCTATTTCCACTAAAATGTCCATAGTTCAGTGTTGGAATACAAAACTGCTTGACAACAAAGGAGTTAACAGAGATGTCGAGGAGACCTTGGGAGAAGCCTGAATGGACATCTCCTGACAGATAAAAGGCTGCAAAACTGTCGCCTCCCTGTCTCCCAGATGTATGGAACTGCCTAGACTTTGGGGATACACCCTGAACCTAGATGAGGACTCCATTGTGTTTCTGATTTGTGTCCATTACCATATGTGTCTCCATAGTTAATAGTGAGTTATCTCCTGGTTATGACATCTCCTCCCAATGTTATCCCCTATTTGTAATATTCCACCCATGTTTAGCATAAGTCAAACCCTGAGATGAATATTCATTTATTGAGCACATGTATTGTGTGTTATAGTTTCAGTAAAGTTGTTCTTGCTTGCATTCCCCATCAAGTGGGGACCATGCTAGTTTTTGACCACCACAGTTCAGTAGATATTTTTCCTGTGTAAACCCTTCTTTCAGTACTGAAAGTGACCCAGAGAAGTTGTGTTAAACTTAAAAATTACCAGTTGAACAAGAAGTGAAAATAAATCAGCAAATGAAGACAAAATTATAAACAATATGTTCGCTTTCATTGTCTAAAATTTAAATAGATCCTGTTTTCTGGTCCTTTACTCAGAACTTTATTGTTGTTCTTCTTTCAGTGGTGCAGACCTACAGGGATATATAGAGGCTGAAAGAGACTTTCAGAGGTAGAATCTCACTAGGTCTAAAGGTGATGTTATGCATGGTGAAACAGCATCAGTTCTAGGACCTGAGATTTGCCCTCCCTTTTTTAGCATTTTTCTCCCCTCTTCCTGTTCACTGATAGCTATGAAAACATTTTCCTAACGCGAATATTCTCTCACTGAGCCCTTGCTGCATGAGTGACTGTGGTTTTCCTTGGGGAGCTCATTACACAGCCTTGCTCCTTCACACAAATGTTCTGCAGCTTTCATACAGTTCCTTGCATTTTACAGTTGAATTATACAAGGAGAGTACAAATGTGTTGTGGAGTTGCATAAGAATTTTCAATTCCTATTTTAAAGACAGTCTTTGTTGCTAGTTTTGAAAAATTAAAGCCACTAAAAACACTGCAATACTGGCTGTGGAGTCAGTGGAGAGACTCTGCTGAGAAGAGACAGTGTCTTTTGCACAGCTGTGTCTGCACTCCTTCCATGCTTCCCACCTGAGTACCGTGATTTATGAGACCTTGTTTTCTTCCGCATTCCCACCCCAGTCAGAGGAGGAACTTTCAACTCCAAAGCTATGCTCTCTGACAATGCAGTATTATTCCTCTGACTGCAATTAATATCTCCTACAGCAGAGCTGCATTAGTGTTTAGCAAATGCAAAAGATTACTGTGGTCAGCTATCAGCTACAAAATAATAAACACACTGATTATTTCAAAGTGTGAAGAATTAGTTTTATCACAATATAGAAAACTTGACTATGAGCCAAAAGCAAAATTATCTTTCATAAGTATCATTCAAACATCCCCAAATGCGGAATTAGTGGGAAATTGGACTCAGCACAATGACCAATATGATCTCAGGCTAATGCCAATTTATTGTTTACAAAACTCATTGTTTTATACATTTAGAGCATCAGCATCACACATACAGAAGTGTTTATTGGCTACTGCCTACTGTCTGCGCGTTTGGCTTTATTCTATCATTGGCTAAAGCTACTTGTTCACGTGAACTGCTGTTCTTCTTCTTCACAGTCCCTTTGTCACGTAGGCATTTTTTAGGTCATTTATGACATTTAAATGTCTCTTTGTTCATTTATATTTGCAAGTTCAGACATATTTCCCATCGGCAGTTTTCTCTTTTGTATCTTTTTCAAGGTTTTTTCCACATAGCCACGTTGTCGCACGAACTCAGAATGTCTGGATTGCTCATGCTTACAATACTCTTTGGTTTTTCCAAGTATTCTACACCCAAACACCAACATCTGTATGTTCAGAATTTTATCATAAATCAAATTTAATCCCACTTCACAAATGTGCATAATTATTTTCAAGAAAAAGAAATTGCAAAAAGATAATAAAATTCTTCCCATGAAAGGAAAAACACTTGAAATCTCTTTTTCAAATTATTAACTAAATTAAATATTGCAATACTGAAGAGAAGAAATTTTGTACTAAAATATTGTTTTTTCTTTTTTGCCAAAGGTAATAGACCTGCTTGCAGCTCTCATTATTCAAGTCCTCCAGTATAGACAGTAAATATCCATTTTCAGCAGAACATTACATCTCCTTTAGACTTCCACTCAGAAATAAAAACACAAAAAAGATTCAATATAGAATCATATTGAAGATTCTAAAAATACAAGATTAACATAGCATATATTGTCAGCTTCATACAACTGGACATACATTTAGGGTGTTTGGGACATAACAATTATGGATGATGATAAATATTTATGAAATATTTACAGCAAGTGAATTTTACAAACAAGAGGTCAGAGGATTGCTAGATGATCTTTAAGGTCCCCTCCAAACCAAACCATTCTATGACTATATATTCAACCAAACAACTCCATTGAATGACTTCTAAATGGTTTATTTGTTAGATAAAATTTTTCAGGAAAACTGAAAGATTTGTAGGTTTATCCTTACTATTGAGCTACGAAAATTAACTTTTTTTAAATTCTTTGACAAATTTATTATATCATATAACTTTCATTCCTCTAAGTAAAGTTGAACACCAGATATTTAACAATACAATTGAAGAAATGATGAAAAATATTAACTCAAAAAGAGCATACCTATTTGAAATACCAGTTGAAAACAAAATTCATTTTCATTAACACCACTCAGGTGGCTAGTGGTTAAATTTTTCCACTTAAACTTTTAAATGTGATCGAAATTAACAAAAATCCAAACACTTTCTTGCATTGCAGAACTGTGCAGTGGCTTGAATTTTTAAAATTTCAATTTCATGCTTTCCAGCACATTCCTACATATGACACAGTATCAATAGTACTTTTTATTACCTTGTCACATTGTAAATATAAAATAAAAAGAGAAGACATCAAAAAGTATCTGTTCACCCTGTGACCTGGAAAAACTCACAAATACCTATACCTTTCTCTGTAGGTGTTTGCATGAGCTGATCCTGCAAACCTCCAGTAAAAGATCCCACAGTGTTTCATACCAAGTCTCCTTTACTGGAATCAAGCTTCTATTTCTATTTGTCCAGTTCTTGTGACCAAGGAGAACAAATTGATCACCATTCTTTTTACAGCCTTTTGTCTACTGGAAGTTGCTTCGCTTGCCCTCTCTAAATGTTTTGTTTCCTAGATTAAACAAACTCAACTCTTTCAAACTTTTCTATTAGTGCACTATTTCAAAACCTCTTTTCACGCTTGTTTGTTTCCTCATAATTCATTGCTGTTGATCCTCCTAGAAATATGGCATGCAGCTGGACACAGCCATCCAGATGAAACCTTAAATTTCCTGAAAAAAATGCAACCTGCTAGTTTCCTGGATGACACAGCTTTTATCCTGCAGTGAGACTTGTTCAGTTCTTTTTGTGGCCTCCTAAACTTTCATAGAGTTTAGTTTGTCATCCATTTTAATAGGCCAATTTCTGTCATAAGAAATAAGGTATTGTGCTTTTTCTTCAGAAACACTTAACACATTTTTTTACTGTATTGTACTGTGCTGATTTCAGACTGTTTCTTCAACTCTTAAGAACTATTTTGAATGGCCTTAAGGAATTACGTTATGTTTAGGTCTTGCCAGTAGTTTGACTTTAGTGTTATCCTTCCATAAAAAAGATTAATTGGTCCATGAAAAGCCATTAGTGTCTCCTACAATAAATAATGCCTTTTATTTCTACTCATGGGAGTTTAAAATAGCTTTGTTCTCTCTGTCTTCTTCAAAGTAATAATTGATTACATCACTGGTCTAATAAAGACAACAAATCCCAACTACCTTACCTACACTGTTCAAATGACTTCAAAAAAGTTAATGGTCTGAGCAATTCAAATGGAATTTGGCCCCAGTGGCATACTGGCCATTTTTATAACCATTAGGTGGAATTATGTTTTTCTGTGAAGACTGAATTTTATTTGTGATTTCACTTATGACCAAAACATAGAAGAACCTCAAGAAACTGTTCTGTGTACTACCATCATCTGTTGTACTTGGAAAATTTCAGCAGAATAAGAAATTAAGAATTTTAACACTGAACTGAGAAACAAGATAAGGTATGTTCACAGATTGGATACAGGCTATTTTCCTGTGATAACAGGATGAACACTGAAACAATTTCTTGTGTGTAAACAGTAAGTGATACCTCACGGGTTTCTTCAAAAGAGTATTTCATGGCTATACGTGGTGGGGTTTTTATTTTTATTTTTTCTTTCTAATACTGGAGAAAACACTCCCCAGCCCTCCAAAATTCTAGAAAAGTTTTCTTTTCCTGACCAAGAAAGGTTTTGACCTTCTCAGCACTGCATTCCTGGGAGAGCTGTCCTGGGGAAGCCATTTATTTAGCTGGCTTCTTTAAAGGAGGGAATTTCATAAGACTTGGAGGAAGAAGGGCATTATCAAGGCTCTTGATCATACTCCCTTAACTGCATTACACAATCCCATTTTGCCTTAAAAGCTACACATTTGGAATGCAGCATAAAGAGTTTATTGTATCGATGTCCTTTATTTCTTTAAAATAAAGCATGGTAGGAAATCTCATTTCTTCATTTGAACTTGTCTGAAAAGAACTCTGAGTAGTCAGGGGAGAGGGGGTTTGCTGTTACAGAAATGTTGTGCGTAGTAATTAAAATGCCCTATTTGTTTCACTGAGAGTGACTGACAAGAATATAGCATCTCTTTGATTATTTACAGACCCACTATTTCAGAATCATTTACTTAAGTAAAAAGATTTGGCAGCCTTGTATCCCCTAGAAACCTTCATGAGTAGATTTGGATCACAGTTTTATTAAACAGTGAGAAATAGTTTAGAACTGTTTTTCTACTTGCCCTCTCAATGGGATCTGCAGATACAGCTGAGGGACTTGGGGAAATTCCTTATCTGATCATAGTATTCATAATAGATAAAGTTCAAGTCTGCTTTGAACATGCAATAACATGAGACAAAGTCAATATTGTTATTCAGATATGTTCTGATTTCCAAGAAGAACTAAAGTAATTCACTATGCTTGTTTACATTTTGACAATCAGGATCAATTATTGTTCCAGGTGATGTATGAAGACATCCCAGTGTATCTGCCATCTCATTTAGGGCAAGGTAAAATTGATGTGTAAATACAAAAGAAGACACCTCACATTGATATTATAAGAAAATACATACGTAAATATAACTCAATCTATTAGTACAGAGAGATGCAATTTTTATTGCTTATTCTGAAGCTGTTGTTTCAAATCCAATGAATCCTAATACAAATGTCTTACTTTCTTCTCTCATCTTTCCCATTTATTTTCCTCTGAGGGTGCTAAGGGTATCATGTGTCAAAAAGTTTTGTAATGTGCTATGTAGAAAAGTATTACCTTTCATGAATTTTAGATTCCTTACACTTTAGTTTCTTTACATTTCACTTTTTTAAGAGCTAAGAAAACAGAAGCTACAAACAGTTTCCATTTCATTCTTTAGATTCTTTTATCTAGTTCCATGACAGGCTATCTTCTATGATAAGCAAAATAGCCTTTGACATTCTCTTGATATAAACATTTTTTATAGTCATAAGTTTGATCATTTCATCATACAATTCTGGTTCACCATGTGCTCTGCATTATTCATTTTTGCTTTTAAGACAGGGTGGCCAATTTCACATAAAACATCCCAAACAAACATATTAATGAATTGTGTAATGGTAATAGCATTTCTTAATAAAATTCCCCAGTTCTTGCAAATCCTGGTGACTGAGGTTATCCTTCATCTGATTCCTATCTAACTCTCTTGAACATAGGTCCTCACTAACATATCTGCAGTGACATCAGATTCTCTAAACATTCCTGGTGCTGTTAATTGTAGACTCCTCTAAAGTACTTCAATTTTTCCCTATAGTATTGTTATATATTTATCAGTATTGAAATCCAACTGCAATAGCACTGACTTCATTTATTCCACTGCTTTATCTGTCTTTTTTACAGCCCTTTTTATGACTTACCAAAATCCCTCTCATCTACAACTGTATTTCTACTAAATACTCTCTACTTTCATTTATCTCAGCCTCTGTTCACCTTCCCCATAAAACCAATGACAGTAATGCAGAAATTAATGGAGCTCTAAAAGGCTTTAATATTTCCTCATTTTGGAAAAAAAGAAAAAACAAACAAACAAAAAAGCCTCTTGACATAAGATTTGATTTGGGAAATAGTAGAAAAAATAAAATGATAGTAAGAAGCCTGGAAATAAGTTATTTTCTGAGATTACATGTATAGGAGAAGGTGTCTAGAAAAGGAAAGCTGTCAACCAGAACATACATACTTAATGCTTCACATCTTCAGAGCCTCACTTTAGCATTGTTTTCTTCAGTAAACAACTCTCGTCCCCAGCTTTCACTTTAACTTGATGTTTTCTGGGTGGTTGTAGAACAGGCCAAGAGAATCCTGTTCTGTTTGGAATTGCCTTCAAGATCTCCAAGATCAGAAAGAAGATATTAAACTCAAAGAGGAAGTCACTTACCATGATGAACTTCTGTACAAAGTTCTTTTTTCCTTCAGTGGCCAGAACAAGAAGGAAGGTGGAAAGCCACATTTTGTGTCAGCTGGAACCTGTTTATGACAGACAAAGTTCAAGTTAGTCTTTAAGGGAGTCAGGAAAAACTGCAGCCTACTGCAGTAAAATTCTCACTAGTGAGAAGGGAACTAAGTTTTCCAGCCAGCTGGAGAGGAGAACAGGCGTTTCTGGGAACTGATGTTAGCTGCTCATCCAGTGTCAGCAAGAAGTCAGAGAGCTCTGAGGCTTTGCATGGTTTTTATGAATGACACCTGTATTTTTCAGTAGAAAGCAGATGCAAATTTTTTGACCAGATATTCGAGATTTTCAGGCCAGTATTATTTAACCGTTTCCTGGGCTCAGCCTAAGCAGTGGGAAATGACTTTGGGCATTCTGACAGGTCCAAAAGCAGGGAAGTCAGAGTCCATCAGCTGACGTAACCTCATAATCTGCTTCCCTCTATGGATTGCTAGTAAAGGCAGTCAATATCAGTCCTGATGTACTTCTCAATTATGTGCATTCATGTAAGCTTGCTAGCTGGTGCCCAGTCTTCTTCATGGAGCTTCTGACACGGGCCACTATCAGAAGCAATGCCTTAGGTGTTGCAAATGGGGGACTTGGAGATTTGAGCCTACTAGCTGTTAAAATAGAAAGATGAGATGGGTAGAACAGAGATATACTCTCTGATCTAGTGCTGTCTGTTCAGGGATGGGATCTTTTCTATAGGGAAGAAGAAAAATCTTTTCTGTGAAACAGAGAAAGAAAAGAAAAAAAGGGAAATTCACAACAATATTTTTACAATGCTAACCTTCAAAAAAGGTATTCATGATAAAAAATGAAATCACTATAATGAAATTCCTACCTGATACAACTCTTTTACTGGCAAAGGAAACTGACATAGGAAAATATGCCAAAATATCTCCAAATATACCAAATAATTCCATTCTGGTCTTTGGAAGATGTCAATTCCATTAGGCACCTTTTGAATGGTTGGTTAAAACAGAATGGAGATATTTTTATGTATATATTTTTATCGTAAATTTATCTGCCACAATTCCAGACTACATCAGAATAAATTTAAAGAAATATAATCTACCTTTCCATACGGTCTTCATCGGAGTAATACTGTACCCTGCCCAACATAAGCAAAAATGGTTTTCTGACCTGCTAAATAGAAGAGATGATCTTGTAAAACATTCTGACAGTAGAAGAACTGAGGGGTTTACAGACCCTTGAGACAAGAAGGTGCGAAGATCAAATGGAAAATGACCTGTCATGCAATCTATATCTTGTTACAGAAGGAATTTCTTTTCAGTCACATCTGCTGACCAAAACATATCATGAAGGAGCCTGACATTGTTAAATACCTCCAGTCTATGAAATTTTTTTTCAGATTTGAGGTCATGTAGCACAGACCTCCTACATCTACATCACCTAGCACTTGGCCCTATATCTCTTCTCAATTTTGTGCTGCTTCTGCAGGGCAAATGATGTTACATTTTGTGTACATTTTTTTATTCAAAATGCAATGTTGAAACCTACTATAGTATGGTTTTTTCCATAGCACGATATTGCAAGTGCATGTTACAAGCCAAGGACTAAGATGGGAAGCTATGAGTGCATTTGAGATGAGGAAGCTGCTGGAATAAACAAGAAAATATGGCTAAAAGTTCAACATCTACTGCAGTCTTGCCCATACTGGCTATTGGGGATAGTCCTCGGCTCACACTTTATCCAGAAATCTTGCCTAGGCTATGCCTCAGAGAAAATTGGTCACCATTAGTGACCAGACAGTATGTAGAAGAAAGACAACAAGGAATATAGGCAGCTGGCAGTTCATTTGTCTGTCTCACTGCTATGCATTTAGCAGCATAAATAGAGGTTTCATGAGGAAGATAGCACTTGGGAAGAATGAAGACACACAGTCTGAGCATGTAGGAATGAGATGAGCCAAAGACCAATTGGAATTGCATCTGGTAAGGATTGTCAAAGGTAGCCAAAACGGCTTCTAAAAGTATATAGGTGACAAAAGGAAGACTAGGAAAAATGTGGGTGTCCTGTTTAACAATACCAAGGTGCTGAATGCTTTCTTAACTTCAGTCTTTACTAGTAAGAACAGTCTTTGGAAATCCCAGGTCCAAGAAACTAGGGGAAAAGCCTGGAGCATGGAAGATCATGGAGCATCATAGGAGAGGATCAAGACAGGGAATACATGGGCAAATTGCACTCGGATGGAATATAATCACAAGTAATGAGGAAGTTGACATCTATCATGACACTCCTAATCAGGATTAGAAGCACCTGAGGACTGGAGGATCACTCATATCAACAAGAAGGGCAAGAAGGAGGATTGAGGAAACTACAAGCTCATGGGAAAGAATGGGGAGAGAGTGAGGTTGACAGAAAACTGTCCAGGCTCAGAAGGCACTCATCAGTGTCTTCTGAGCACAAAGTCTAGTAATTGGTGTACCCCAGGAGTGAATACCGAGTCCAGTCCTGTTTAACACCTTCATTAATGACCAGCATTCTAGGACAGAGTGTGCCCTCAGAAAGTGTGCTGATGACACAGACCCAAGTCCTGCTAACCATCCAGAGTGACCACAGAGACATGGGCTGACAAGAATCTCACAAAGTGCGAGAAGGGCCACAGAAGTAATTAAGGGACAGAAGCATCTCTTCCATGAGGGAAGTCTGAAAGAGCTGGGACTGTTCTGTCTGGAGAAGATTCAAGGCAGGGGTCTTATCCATGTACCTGAAGGGAGGGTGTAGAGGACAGAACCAGTCTCTTTGTGTTGTTGCCTGGTGACAGGACCAGAGGCAATGGGCACAAAACTGGAGCACAGAAGGTTCCTTGGAACATTAGGAAGCATTTTTTTACTGTGAAAGTGACTGAGCACTGACAGAGGTTTCTTAAAGACTTCTGGAGTCTCCCATCTTGGAGACATTTAAAAGCCACCTGTACATGATCCTGGGTAAGTGCCTGACCAGAAGACCTCCAGAGCTCCCTTCCTGAACTTCAACTATTCTGAGACTCTTTGATTCTAAATTCAATTCTCAATTTGTAGTCCAGGACAGCCACCTTAATGTTAGCTTTTAAATAAGATAACTTAATGAAGATCACATAGTAATGGTTGAGCTCACTGATTGAAAAAAAAGGAAAACGACAAAACCAACTTAATTAGTAAGTTCCAGTTTCTTTAGGGTTTTTTTTAGCAGACTGTTGAGTACTAAATGGAACTAGAGCACAGGGTAGTAGTCCAACATTGTAATGAAAATTGTCAATAACAGCTTTAAGTTTTGCATCTGAAGCAAACCAGCAGTGCCTCTTAGACGTCTCCAAATGATAATAGGCACATCTTCAAACAAGGAAGGATTAAAATATTATTTAGATAGGTCACAGGATGTCACAATATTTTGACCCACCATCCAGTACAAGGTAGTCCCCAGACAAGCTGAGGTCAGCTTCACAGTACTAATGTAACACATTATAGATAATATGTACTGTGTTTTTTTCTATTCCTATATATATATATATCTGTGTATATATATATGACATATTAAAGAGCATCTGTATTTATGGGGACATACTCTGACTCATTCACTAATTTTAAATGAAATCATATTCCTTTCCTCTTATCATAGCTGAGTTCTGTTGCATTGTATACGACTCCCTGGGGAACTGGCTGACTGCTGTGAAGAAAGTATGTTGCACATTTCCCAGAAGTGTCACTACACTGAAGATTTTAATGTAGATATTCTTTTGTGATTTCATTGCTCTCTTAACCTCTCATTAAAGGTAATTTAGGAGTAAAACTTCTTTTATAGGTGGTTTTTCTCACCAATTGAGTTTTTCTATCATCCTTCAAGTTTTTACGGGCTACCATTAATTTTCCCCTAAAAATGTCATGTTTTGGGAGGCTGTCATTCTAGTCACTCCTTAAGAACCTTCTTGCTTTGAAGAATCAGAGCACTAAGAAATCAACAATATGAGGCTTTGGGTCAATTTTTTTATTATTATTTTTATTATTTTATTAGTTTGTTATTTGCAGCTGTAGTGATAAAACCAGCAGTGCTTTTTGCCTACAAAGGCTAACCTTTTTGTTACCTACTTACACTGTTCTATATTAAAACACCAACCTTTCTGAGGGCTGGAAACCACATAGCTATATTTAGGAATGGTTAAAAGTCCTAACAGTAAGTAAATCAAAACTGAAGTTCTTGTTAATATCTATGAGGCAATTGAAATGTCAGTTGATAGCAAGAACCAAAGCAATCTCCAGATTTATAATAATGACCTAAAGAAATGAAGTCTGAAAGTCAGTACTGTAACCAATCTCCATCTGAAAGAAAACAATTGAACTCATTGGAGTATGAGAGCTAGGTATTGAAGGTTATCATTAAATTTCAGTTGAAAACTGATATTTTGCATTGTATATCAGATATCCTTATTCAATGACCACCACAGAGTTATTATGATTTCTGCAAGCCAAAAATTTTTGCTAAGCCACAAGGCAAATATTCTAATTTTTTTTACAGAGGAATGACAATATAGCTTCACCCTGTAGAAAATAATTTGGAAACCTCGGTTAAAGCGGAATCCTTTTTCTTTTGTTTTAGAATCAGTCTTGCTGTGATGTGGAATAACCAATGGCGTGGACTTTAGTCTTAGCAATGGTCCACAGTAATGAGCTGTAAACAAAAAAGTACATTAAATCATAGCATGAGTATATAGAAGTTGCAAGTGACCTTTACACTTAAGTGAGTAGAGAAACGAGTGTGTTGTGTGTTACAGAGCAATTAGACAGCTACCTCCCTAGGAGAGCTGGTTAGGGAATGCAACATTTTCCCATGAAAAAATACTGAATTGTTAGAAGAATGACATATACTGTAGGAATGCATCTATTTCATTATCTGACCACTGCAAAGCAGAGAAACCCTGTTTTATGATAGGTTATAGGCCTTCTCTGCAATTGCCCCAGCTCCTGAACCGACTGGGCTGTCTGACACAGAGGAATCATAAGCCACTACCTTGGAAAACTGGGTGGCACAGAAATCCCAGCTCCCCAACACAGCTGGGACTTCACATTTCATAGCCCTTAATATACTTCACACTGCTCAGGAAAAAGTTCCTCTGGGCTTCAACAGTTTCTAAATCACAGACATCATATATTTAATTTACATTTTAAAAAGTAAATTGAAAAGTCCAAATAAAAGCTCTGAACAACGTTTTAAATGTTCTGTTTGAATTTCCACTTTAAAGTGTCTCATGTGTTGTAATAAATTTTGACACCTTGATTCAACATGTAAAAGTGCTCCATTTGAACATCAAATAAGGAAAGAAGTACTCAGAACAAGAAAATAAGGTCCTCACTCAATATAAGTTAGGGCAACAGCTGTTTTATTACTGCAGCAAAATGCAACCAGACTGCCATCCAGATATTAAAAACAGATGTCTATCTAAACTGTGATGAGGAGTCATCTCATTTTCTAGTTCAAAGTTTTAGGGTCTTCTATGAAAACTCTAAATAAAAGCTACTTTGAAGAGAAAAATAGCATAAGTGCTTTGTCAGAAGTAATTGTTCTTACAATAAGATTCAAAATATTTAAAAAACTAGCATAATTAAGTAAATAAATGAAAAATAAAAATTTGTATAAAATCACAGTTTTACTTTATAATAATAAAAATACAAATAAAAAACTTCTAAAATATCAAAATATTTCAAAATAATAAAGAATTACATTTTTACAGGGATTCCGATTTTAATTTACAGGTTTTTAAACTAAACATTGTAGTTAGTCTGAAATTTAATTTATAATAGAATCTTTAACTATAGAGACCTTGTAATTTTTAGTTTTCATTTCAAATTCAAATAGAAGCAAATGTCAAATCCCCTAGCAATGGATTTTACTGCCCTTGTACATTTCTGACACTGTGAGAATGTATTTGCTTTGGCAGTCTCATAACCAAGGAGATAGTCTTTGTAGATATCGATTAAGATGCTTTCTATTTTAGTCTACCCTGTATTTCAAACATATGTCTCCTTACCAAGATGCCAGTTTAATATACATCATTCCTTTGGGATTTATTGTTACTATTTGCAAAGAACCTTTAGAAAGAAGCATGTAAGAAGCAGATTGAATGAAAGTGAAATGAACCAACTCTGAAGCAGTGTATTTATTAAGTGAATCACTGAGAATTCACTGTAAAATAACAGTCAGGTTTTATAAACCAAAGGCCTTTGTAGGACCATTGTGCATGTTAATTAAAAACTTCTCATATAGTTAATTGTGAAGATTTATTTTTTTCCCATATGAGCATTATAAGCATCTGTCATGAAATTTCTGTACAGGTCCAGCTGTAGATAGAAAATGCAAACTACCAAGGTCTGACATCCCATCTGTCCTCAGAAATGCTTCCTACCTACCTTAATTGGAAATGTACGAGTCCTGTTCTTCAGCATATATGGAAACCTAATTTTGCTTCTTTAAAATCCAGATAGCTGGAGATGCAGTTATGGGTTTGAAGTACATAGCAGCATTTTCAGTCCAATAGTTTTATGATCTGACAGATTCTTTGATTACTCAACATCCTTATTAAAAAATTAAAATAAAATAGAGGAAAAATTCTAATTAATATTGTTTTTATTTTAAGAATAAAAATACATATAATTTGTTTTAAATCATACATTTTTAAAATAAAAACCTTGCATCATTTGGAAATTGGTTTTATAGAAATTCGAAGTTTGCTAACATTTAGATAACTACTCAAATACTTTAATAAAATATGTAATAATAGTATGAAAAATTCAATGGAAATAAGTATGAAAGTGACCTTTATTGAAAATTAAAACAGGTTGTCATTTGGAACACTTAGCCAAGTTTTGATTTTTACACATATTTAGGAAACTATTATATCCATTTTCTACCTGCGGACCTCATGACCTAAGGTTAAAATACATTACAGGTTCTGAGTTTGCAAAATAATTTTGGCTTAATGTAACCTGCTCTATTATAGTTTTGGTTTTTTACTATAAATAAATGCTAGCATGCATAATTTGCCTTAAAATACAACCATTTTTGGGAAACATGTTCTCAGAGATGACTGCATGCTCCTTGGTAGCAGAAACACTGAACTCTGATAGTTCTGAGCATCACTAGAGTAATGATCATGACTTTGAAGGTAAGGTTGGAGAGCTGCACCAGCTCACAACACCTTTATTTCCTTTTATGCCTATAAAGCTGGAGTGCTGTTAAGTTCATCCTTTCTTTCTTGTGCTGATAAAGATTCATATTTTTTATTTATTTACTACATCAAAGTCCTGAGAAGACTCATTTAAACTTGGTGTCAAGGTTTGAAGGAAGCCTTCCATGCCTCTCTGATCTCATAAAGCCTGCTACAAAATGTGCCAATTCTGAGTGCAGCAGTCTAGAAACAATATCTTGTTTTCCAGACCCCCTTAGAAAGTCTGTAAAAGAGTGATGACTCTTTTACAGGCCAGTGACACTCTTTTTCCCTTGGAGCACTTATTTCCACCTCCAAAAACATTTTTCTTGCTCTAAAGCACAATTTCCTGGAAGATAGCCACATCTGTCAGGTTAAAACCTTTCAAGATTGTCCGGTCTGCAGAACTTTTTAAAGAGCAGGAATAACTCAAGTATGATGTGGGTCTAAATGCCGAGTCTAAAACACTAAAGATATCTAAAAATAGTGCTTAACAGCAGTGCAGAAACATTGCTGTGTCTCCTTAGTCTCCAGATTCACCTTTGTATAGAAGCTGCTTACATAGATACCATACACTAGTGATTAGTCTGCATGTAACAACTGAATAGATATTTCAGGTCTTTGTGTGTAGAAAATGCAGATTCTGGAATACTTTGAACAAGCCAATAAAGCTATAGATATCAGACTGCAGCAAATCCTGATCCACAGGAAGAGAGATTAGCACAGCCCTAGTTACAAATCAGGGAGTGTAGAATAATTAAAAAATTCTTGCTCCTTCTTTTTGTATGTTTGTAGAAGCTTTCCATGCCAGGTCCAGGTTATTATTTAGAGCAACACAAAGAGTCCACTACCATGACAGAACTGGGCTGTGTGGAGATGCCATCCTGTACTATGCCATCTTTTATGCCTGAACCTTTATTGTTTTACTAGTCAAAAACATCAGTGTTCCTTTTTTTACCCCCTGAACTTACTGCCCTTCAGGTCTTTCCCCTTCATTTCAGTTCAACACTGTTCCTATAATGCAGTATTCTTAGGCAGTTATTAGTCTGCCATACTTTCTAAATCACAAAAATGATCATACAATTTGCTTAGTTACCAGTGTGAGTTAAAGAGGTTTCACTGCCCCAGTAAGAGAGCAAGAGAAAGACGCAAGCTCCCAACTTTGGTGCAGAAGTTATGTAGCCCCACCCCTCTCCCCCATATCCATCAAAATGCTTGGCCACCTCAGTATTAAATTTATCTAATCATCAGTCTAAGTAGAAAATTATACACTCCTGAGACCTATCAAGACTTAATTTTCATTAGCTATTGCTTATAGCTTGATTTGATGGAAAGAAATGAGCCAGATTTTCACTAAACCATCTCTTAGATAATAACTATGAGATACCATGACATATAGCCATGCGGTGGATATATCTGCAATATTTAGAGCTATGTAATGAGCAAGAATCCCTTGACATAAAAAAACCTTCTTTCAAGGAGGTCCTGGGAAAGACTCCAGACACAGACAGATTCACAGATGGAATGTCACAGTGTATCATATATTTATTTCAGTAAGACAGTTAACATTAAGAAATAAAACACAACAACCATTTGAAGTAATATTTGCTAAATTCCAGTGATCTTATTGCTTTCTAGCTGAAAACAGGTTAATCATGTCCATGCATTTCACCCAGCCATTACCTATCTCTATTATAGGAGAGAAGCAGCAGACAGAAACAATAAACACTGCTAATTGCAGGTTTAGCTTGTGCTATATATCTTCCTCACTTCTTGTCAGGCTCCAAGTTCCATTCATTCATACCTCTAAGTGCATATGTACAAACATGAGCTGAAAATCAAAAACATGTGTCTCACACAAAGGAGGAACCCATATTTTTATTCTTATTCAAATATCACAAACACAATAGTGCTAAAACACATTGATCATTGTGTTCTTATAGATAAGAAACATTTAGCACTTAAATCTTCATCTCCAGCTTTTAACACTTCAAAAGAAAAAAATTCTTAATGTATCTCATTTGTTTGTCATATAACTCTAAACATCTGTAAGAAGCACCATTACATCCTTCAGAAGCTGTACAGTAATACATAATTCATGTCTGTTTGTAAAGCAAAATAAAATCAATCAGCCTCCTATTTCAGAGGATACATCTGCATATATTTTCATCTGATCTTTAAAAGAAACTAAAACCTACTTCTTATCCCACTGAGTATTGCTGAGACTACTGCAGAGAGACAGTGGAAGGCTATTTGTAGAAACAACTGATTATTTTTCTTTCTCTGGGTAAGTTAACATTCTAATTCTTTTGCTCCTCAAAGTTATTTTTGGCAGAACTGATAGAACCAGCCGTTGTGATAAAGTCTGATCCCACAGTCCTCTGCTGTTGTAAATGATAGCCCCAGTTTTCATTTTCTGTATAAAGAAGACTTAAACAAAAATTTCCCTTAGAAAACCTCATCCCCACTCAGCTATAACCATTGCTATCCAGATGTTGAATTTTCTACACACCTCAAAGGAATTCTTTGCATGAATAACTAGGAAATTTTAATCACCATAAAATAATGAAGGCAGGAGGCTGATTTCTCATCATCCACCGATTAATCACATGCATATGCCACTCCAGCTCACAGCTGCTCTTCTGAAGTCTAAGGAGAAGCATACCTATAAGCATCTTGAGCATCAGAAAAAAGCCATTGGAGGGAACATACCATAACCACAGTAAATCAAAATAGATTATGTGCAGTTTGCTACCAGAACATTAGTCATCAGAAGTAAATTGCTGTATTTTGGGTGACAGCCAGAGTCTGTAATTTTTTGGAGTAATAATAGTGAACTTCTCATCAACATTCTTTGTGTCTGGCAAAACCTGATCAGGCCAGTCCCCTGGAGATGCTCACAGAGAGGCACACAGCCATGTCCACCTCCATCAGTTTGCAGCACTAATGAGATTATAAAGTGCATCTCGGGGAGTGCATATGTGACTTCATGTATGGAGACCCATGTGTGGTGATGAAGTGGAAGTGTTTAAATCAGGGCTTCTAAAATAGGTGTGTTGCTTCCAGACAAGCGTAGTTAGTGATGGATATCTTTAAGGCTGACAAAACCAGCTGGGACTGGTTTTCAGAAAGTACAGAGGGAAGAGAGATTATGTTTTCTTCTATTGAAATTGAGTCCCACACCTACAATCATACAAATCTCAGATCTCTGACATTTCAAACTGTAACAAGACTTGATTTTAAGGTGGAATATGCTTTGAAAGAGTTAAGAGAACTGAAGAGAACCATACAGTCCCTCTTAATTTAGTACCTAACCCTCTAGTGCTGAGGACCAGAGACATGAACAAAGTATTACTGAATTTACATAAAATCTTGAAGGTGTCAGTTTAGTTTCACCAAATCGCTGTGAAGAATATTTTATGTCAGAAGGCTTTTTATTTTATAATATAAATGTATTGTTGAATTTGATGATGGTTGAACTTGTTGTGCAAGATGAAAGAAGCTTTCTCTGGGCAAGCGGAACCTGTAGTTGACAGGAGTGCTGCTGTCATAGGGAATCACTAAATCACACATTTGAAAACAGTGGCCTAACCTCTGAGGTAAGTTTTGCCCTAATGGAAAGATGTTTTTACATTTAAACTTAATAAATATTGAGTCTGTTTATTTCCTTTCTTTTCCCTTTAAGAATAAATCAATTCTCTGCTGCATGTAACATGAATGGAGTACATCACCATCACTGATGTGTGACAGGAGTGTTAAAACATGGTATGCTGATGCAATAACTACAAGAGTAAAAGCAGGAATAGAAAACAGCAAAGTAGGAGAAGCACAAAGTAAAAAAATATGTATTTCTACATGTCTGTACTATTACAAGAACTCAAACTCTCTTGTAATAGAGAGATAGGTATTCAATTATTTATCACAGGTGAAATGTAGATAAAACATTTACTTGATTCTTTCCTGTGCCTTCAACCCAATGCTTTTGCTTAAGTGAGTTCCATAACCGCAGATTTAGCAGTATCATTATTTAACTCCAAGACTAGCAGGAGCAAAACTTACAAAATTCTGCTTTAAACATAAGAATATCTATGTACATCAGTGAATTGCCTAATTTTTGAAGGAGAGTAATTCAGGAAGGATTGCATTTACATCAAAGAGGATCTCAAAGGTTTGAAATCTTAAGTGAAGAAACCTAAGTGATAGAAACATAGATTTATTTTTTTTTTTTCTACTGTTAAACGCTCATCATGTAAAGAATCCCACATAAAACTTACTCTGCCTGGAAAAATATTTGTACTTCAATGACTACTTGAACTAAATACAATAGTTTCATAGTAGTGTCAATACATCCCAGTGCAAACAAAATATGTATTTACTGGATGTACCTTCTGTGTTACACTTCCGCAAAGTGATTAAACCAAAATACTTTGAATACTGTCATCATCATCACGGCTAGACTTCGCAAACGAAGTTTTGGGAGGGTTTTACCCACCCTTGCTGCAAGCGCGCTGATGGCTGATAAGGCCGATGCGAGATAGGCAAGTCCGGTTGCAAAAGGCACAGCAGAAAGTTTCCGTAGGTGGTACTATCAGGGCACGGTTCTTTCAGCGTTGCCTTTTCTCCTCCAGACTGAATCTGAATTTTGAATACTGTAGTGGTGGCAAAACAGCCATCAACAAAGCCAGCTATTGAATTAGTCTTCCCCACCACTGTGTGAGAAGCTTAGGTTTTGGAACAAAGAAATCAATAATTTGGATTAAACTGGCTCTATCTTTTCTATAATTGACTTTTGACAAAAAAACAAACAAAAAACAGAATTAGATATTTTTAGTGAAATAGATACGAAAAAAAGAAATTAAAAGAAAAATATATTGCTACCCTGTAAGGCTTTTCACTGATTAAAATAAATTGGTATAATTACATAAATACAATAATAATCTTTTACACTTGTAAAGCTCATTTTCTCTTTCTGAGAAGTCGCCCTTACAGATACCTTTAACTGTGTCACATCTCTGTTGGATATAAAGCCAATATGATTCATTCTGCATTAAGCATTTCGTGGTCTTGCTAATGTGATTATATTCAGGTCATTGAGTGATACCTTCATGGAAAGTGAAACTACCACAATATACTGAATCAGTATCTTGTTGAATTCCTGTAAGATATATGTTGGAGGGCAAAATTTCAACTCTTACTCTTATGAGACCACAGGTTTAGCTGGCTTATACTAGTGTTTTGGATCAAATGTCAGTCTGTCACACACATACACAGGGTTCCTTCCAGTGTAAGTAAGTTGCCAGGTATACTTTGCCACACTGAAGAAAAATAACCCTGGATGGAGAAATATGTCACAGTAAGGACTCACTTTGAAGGATCAGACACCAGTGAATTACCAACCTGGCAATACACAAGTTTTTATAAAGCCATAGCTGCAGATAATTACACAAATGACACTCTGTATTACAGATAATTACACTCTGATTAAGGGTTTTAGCAGTGATATTCCTGAAAACACATTTCCACAAAGATTCAAAGGATTCAAAGATTCAAATGCTTTACTGAACAAAGAACCAAAATGCAAACAAGCAAACAAACAAAACTGTAATTATTGGGAAAGCAGCAATTTTCATTTTAGAAATTAAATGCAGATATAATTTGAAAGAAATATTTTTCTTAATAAAACATATTTTCTTGTAGATTTCCAAAGACTGCAGTTGGCTAGGGAGACATCAGATTTTTTATTGAACTTTGTATCCTCTCAAAGGCAATCTCTTACAAATGGTCAAAACTTATCTATTTACAGATGTATCAGCAGGTGGTTTCTTTAAGGGGGTTTTTTGCATATTAGGAATCCATGCAAAGCCTGTGGTATAAAGTGTAAAACATCAAATTACACTATTATACAACAGCCTAGAATAATGAACACCATTATACTATCTCAAAAGTACCTATTTTGCTTTTGTTAAATAGAACAGGAAAAAAATTTAACTTTTTTCCCCCTCTACTGCTTTTTTCATAGTTTCAGTAGGTTTTGGGAACAGTCACCAGTCTGACCAACTATCACAAGCTGCAGAAAGAAATCTTCTCTTTGGTTGGTCCAAACACTTGTTAACAAACTAGCTTATTTCTGCTGCTATTAAGCTCCCTAGCAGCCAACCAAAGGACCGTAAGAAATCCTCATTTTTCTACACATAGAGCTTGTTTTCTTCAGGAGCATACATCTCAAATTGTCAGGTCTATTTGGCCACATTTTCACTAGTTTCTAATATGCAGTGTGAGAATTTATGCACCAGTTACAGAGAATTATTGTTGGGTTGGGATTTTTTTGAAAATTAATAACAACATTTTTCCTCGTGCATCAGGTTTCTTGAGTGTGTATCTGCCTTAATGACTATATTTAATGCTTTCAAGTAAGTGAGGGGTATTTCACATGTTAATAATCTCTCCTAATATTTCCAGAGTAGTTTTCATTTTGCTGCCAGGCAGTATTGAAGAAGAAGCAATTTATTTATTTCAGCCTGAGGCAGGCTTCTAAAAATAATTTCTGGCTTTTATATATTTTAAATCATTCTTAAAAAGGAAAAAAAAAATAAATCAAAACTAGAACAAACCTTAACCCAGTATTATAAGCCAAAACTTCTGCTAAATATGTAAGCCAAGCGTTTCCTCCTAACACTAACTATTAAAAGAGTAAACTATCCCATTACAACATTCAGGGGAACTGCATGACAGAATCAGCAACTGCATCCTAATATCTCTCAGTGGCAAGGCTTTTGGAATGAGGAGTTTGAAGGACTGCAATGGCTTCTGGCCTGGGAAAACAAGGTGTTAGGGAAGTTGTTCTGCAGCTATTTCAGCCTATCACTGGTTGTTTCAACTGAAACAGGTACAAAATTGGAATGTTTGCTGAAAATAGCTGATTTGTCACCACAGTTTCCTTCCTCCCTCTTCCTAAAAAAAGCTAGTCACAAACTCAGAGAAACAGTTCACATACAAGCCCACTGAGAAGTCTTGCAAGATATGTTTAGCAACAAAACTATGTTTGGACTTGAAAGAGTTCCAAATGAGAGCTCAACAGCAATGCACTGTTCCTCCTAATGCTATTCATCTTAACATTATTGAACCTGTCCTATACATCTGTAAGAAAAAAAATGTACATTTCAGTTGCAGCACAAAATTCATTTTAGAATAAAAGTGAAAAAAAAACAAATACAGAAGTTGGAGTTTAATTCTTTTCTAGGAAAGAATTTCTACACAGAAACATTTCTTTATATATAATTGTTTGATAGGTAATGACAAATGACCTAATGATTAGAAAGTTGTCATCACTGTACATTTGCCAGCGATAGAAAACATCTGGAACCCTATATGGAAACTAGTACCACAAAACCAGATTTCAAAATTAAATGTGCCAGCCATGCTTACCTCATTGCATAAATTCTTGTTGCACTTCTGGAATAATCACACATTTATGTTTTAAAAGATAGTGAAGCAATAAACTCAAGAGCTACCATCCTAAAAAAATGACTGTACAACAGAGTGTGAGAACTTTAACAAGCAATGATAAGTCACTTATAGAAGGTTCTCTAAATAATATCACTCACAAGTGTATTGAAAAAAGTGGCAATAATACATGAAAGACAGGAATGTACTTTGTAATTTCAGAACAACTTTATATGTCAGACTGCCAGATAAATATTTACAACACACTCCAACTTAGCTGAACTTGTATGACTTCAATCAAGGGAAACTGCTTCCAGACACGAAGGTCGTGAAACATGTTATCAACTTTCCAGAGCCTGCCTTCAAAATCACATTGAAAGTGGAGAGCCACACGGCTGTCTAGTGTTATACAGACTTAGAAACACTGATAGGAAGTTTATTAAATCCTCCCCAGGGAAAGGGGGAGGGGGAGGAAGAAATGGAATTGTGCAGCTATCATATTATTTACTAAAAACTAAGGAAGGTTGTTCTTTATGTATGATTCTCATAATCACGCCTGGGAACACCGACCTGTGACATGAGAGGCCATGTAGATTGCAGAGACTTTGAATGTGGATGGTAAAAATCACTCTGACAAGTGAGAACAAATGCATAGAAAGGCTGTGCAGCAGGCCTCCAGCCAGATCTGCAGTGTCAAGTTGTCTTCTTTTAAAAGAAATGTTACTAGTACTACACAGGAGTGGAAGGGGAAAGCATACTAGTTAGAAAGGAGTGAATGAAGGCACAGACCAGCTAAAGCTGTCACTTAATGCCACAGTCACAACTGGTAACAAAGAGTTATTTCAGATAAAAATCTTTCAAATGTTAATGAAGAATATGTGAAGAATGAAGTTTCTAAGAAATGGCACGTTCCATTTGGCATAATTGTTATTATTATATTAATACATTAAGATAACTCAGTATATGAAATTATCATGCAAAGGACCTTTTACCCTGCTAAATTGAAGAAGGAAGAAGTAAACTATTCCAGGTATTGCAGAACCCTGCAATTTAGCCATTAGGTCACATAAAATAAATTCTTCAAATTGGAGTTAAAAGGAATGTTTTTGTGTCAATTACTATTTTGAAGAACCACTAACAATGTTGAGAATTCAAGAAATTCCAAGATGGGAATCCTCCCCCATTAAAATATATTGTTTCTTTTTATTTGTTTTCTCTTTTCTGAACCTTAGACACATCAAAAATACTAGTGATAAAAGCTAGAAATTGCTTCTTCTTCATTTGTTTGGACTTTGTTTTTTGTTAAAGGAAAACTAAAATAGAACAGGCAATACTGATTTTCTAACCTCTCTTCATCAAGAGTTTATGCTCATCTAGAAAAAGCAGAAAGGAAATTATTAGCATCCTAACTATTTTATTTTTTTTGCAACACTGGTAAATTTATTATTTCTTTCATACCCACTAGTATCTATTACTACTCATACTGTGCACTACAGGATGATTACTGTTTACGATTTCTGTTACTACTGGATAGCAATGTTGGTACTGAAATAAAGACCTGAAACATAGTTAAAAAGTATCAATACATACTATTTTATTGGCTGACTTTCACAGGAAATAAAAAATATCATTGACACCACTACGTATAAAAGCATACACAAAGCAGTGAGTTTAGGAATATGACTGCCAAATGATCTGAAATTTGCTCCTCATGTTCTACAGTAACAATGTGGTCTGTTACTATCAACACAGTGAATATGTCAGTTCTCAGCACATATATCAATGTATGCAGTATATATGATGGGAAAACAAACAAACAAACAAACAAAACCAGAAAAGGCAGACCCATAGAGGATTCCCTCACTTTGGTGTACTTTCTGTCATGAAACGTTTTTAAATAAAGCTGAAGGACAGTGAATGTCACAGAAGCCTTATGAAACCTTTACCAATGTCCAGCCCACTGATCTGTTAAGTTAATAGGACTGCAGTTTAAATCCCCAGCTGAGAATCATACTGAGTTCTGCAATGTTGTTTGTAATGCATAGCAAGAGAAGCAGATAGGTGGCAGGGACAAGGGTTAAATGGATCCTTTTCGGAGGTGATGCAGGAAAGACTTTTCAGATGTATTACAGACTCAAGAATCACATCCTTGACCTGATGAAAGGATGAGCAAGTTGTGCTAGTTTGTCCATACATTTTAAGCTCTTTTCTTGATATTTCTGCTTGGCTCTTAAGTAAATGAAACTAATTGATTTAACTTACAACATTCCAAAGAAAGGGACTGGAAGAAGTACTTCTAACTCTAGTGAAAGAGAAATTTTCCTTTTTCCAAAAGTAGTCATAGGAACACAAAATAAATTCATGTGTAGCCCAAGTTCCTCCCAAAACAGTTCAGTGGTTTTCCCTGCTATGGAAGCAGAAGTTCATCACCAAAGTTAAATGCATTTCCCATGTTATTAACCAGCCTTAGAAGCAGTTCAGTTTGAGTTTGCTATGGTCACATGTGCACTTCTGGTTTTATGGACAACAGCCACACAGATTTGACTATTCTTTAACATTTGAACTTCTTTGTCCTGTAATCTGTTTTATTTTAACACAAACTGTCAGAAGAACCAGATACTGTGAAACCCCATTGCTGTCTCTTACTGGTGAGATAATCGATGTTACAGGCCTGTTGCTCTTATCTTTGGGGAGTGTTTAACAGCATGAGGGGAGTTCCAGTTTGATTTGTGACTGTTTCATCTGGGTGGCCCAAACAGCCTACAAGAGGTGTGACAGACAGATGCTGCATTTATAAAGCAAAGAGTTTGTTCTGAATCTTAGGTTTTATTTTTGGGGCAAGTAGAATCTTGGGATTACAGCAAGTAAGATCTTGGGATCAAGCTGGTGCCTGCAAATCACACATCTGATACTATTTGTTTAAAGGGGGATTCAGTGATCCAAAAGCAAGTCTGTCTGGGATAATTCATCCAAGGAATAATACTAAAAAAAAAAAAATGCTCTAGAAGATGCATTTCCTTTTGTAGTCTAAACAGCAGAGGCTTTGCAGGATCATAGGGGTATTCTGATGGTAACTCACAATTTAAAACAAACAACAAAAAAGTACATTTTCAGTTGTTTTGTCTTTCTCAAATCTCTTTTTAAAAATGTTTGCCTTTCAAGCATGGCATCTCTCACTGTTGCTTGCAATGGCATGATACATATAATGCAATGAAAAGAATAGCAGTTTACACAAAGAGGACTTAAGTTTCTGAAATATTTCATGCCCAATGTTAGACTTGAATCTGTTCAGAAATACTGAAGAAGAGGTCAAGAAAACTACCATTAAAAAGCTCCTCTGGACCTGGGAAGGAAACGTATCTACAGATCATTACAAAAAATATTTGCTACCCTGACATAATTTACTGTTTTTTACTAAAAGGATAAATACTTTAACGGATTGTGCTTGGTTTTGGTTGTTATGGCCATTGTTCAATTAAGTGGATTTCAGCTGAAGGTTTAAGCTGCAAGATAGTTAAGAAAGTTGATGACCTACAGGAATATGTAGAGTATGCATGGTGCTGAAAGGCAAGAGAGTGAAGTTTGACTCTATTAAGATGGATGTGGAGTGATTGATAACACGTGTGAGAATGTAGATAGGAGTGTTGAACACGGAAGCAGAGGAGACAGGGAATGTATTTTTACTCATTTCTAAAACTTCTGTTCTAGAGTCAGAAGGGATATAGTGCAGATTATTTGTTTTCTCCTCTAGTTTGTTGTGGTAAATATGATTTTTTAAAAATCTGTATTACCACAACTAAACCTAGAACACTGGAAAGATGAAGACTTGAAGAAATGTTGACTAAATCCATCACAATAACTAATTTTGTAAATGAATCCTGTTCCTATTGCACACAACCCCACAAAAAGCTGTCAGCCTCAATTACAGATACTACATTGAAACTCATGAATGTTCTTTTGTCTTTTTACAGAACTATCTTTTCATTTTCTCTGCACACATATGTACCTTGAGAACTGAGAAAATAAGCTGAGAGGACTTTTACATAAGCACACATGAAAAGACACTATCTGCTCTAAACCAAATGCTTAGAAATAATTCTGCACCTACTCCTTAGAGTGTGAGTTAAGCCATTTTAAAATATTGTGTCTTACTCTTCCATCCATAAATGAGGCAAGCTATGTATGTTTATCCTAAAACCAGTGGTTTTAATTTATTGCAATCAGTATACTCTCAATCACTAAACAATGACAATCTATTTAACCCTTTTTTTAGCCTAAAATAAACATTAAAAGTCTAATAGGTAAAATATAATCTGCACAGTTTAAGTCAATCAAACATTCTCAAAATTCTAGTTGTTATAACAACCTATTTTTGGACCTAACCTTTCAATGTACTCTTAAAAGCTTTTATGTAAGTTGCTGTTCCTACTCTTATCATAGAATGATTTGGGTCAAAAGGGACCCTAAAAATCATCTAGTTCCAACTCCCCTGTAATGACATCTTCCATCACGGCAGGTTGTTCAAAGCTCCATCCAACCTGGCCCTGAACACATGCAGGGATGTGGCATCCGCAACCTCTCTGGACAACCTGTTTCTGTGCCTCACCTCCTCCACAGTAAAGAATTTGTCTTAATATCCAAACTAAAACAACCCCCTTTCAGTTTAAAGTCATTGCCCCTTGTACTATCACTATTCTTCGTTATCACTCTTTTTTGGCAAGATGTCTTCCCCTAGAAGCACTTCCAAAATTCTCCATTATGTCTTGAAACAGCAGCCTGGTAGCCAGGATGGCCTAAAGCAATTGTGGCTCTAAGGTGTTTCAGCACACTCTCCAGCTACATTTCCTCACTGCAAGAGGTATAAAAGATGCAGAAAGATATTTCTGCACCTTACAGAGAGTTTCAGAGTGGATGTTGACATTCAAAAGGCAAGAGAAGACACTGATGTAAAGACAGTCTTTCCTCCTTAAGTACCATCATCTTCCACACACAAGTCTGTAAAAGACTTGTTATTTTTTATTACTATTTACATTTTCTTCCGAGTTGTATACTCTTCAGAAAAATAAATAGATTAATAAATAAATTTCAGCAACCATGAAAAAGCATTTCTGGATAAGCTTATACAACTCTTTGCCCTTGCCTTGTTCAGATGATTTGTGAAGAATTTTTCAGCATTTCAGACACTATTTTATGTCTACTACTCTTACTGAAAGTGTATTTTAATCTGCTTTCTACATTTTAGAAACTTTGATCTGAAAGTTGATGAAAATATTCTTGTATTTAAAGGTGAATAAATGCAAAGAAGGAAAGAACTTTAAAAGCTATTTTTACATGTCCAACTTCAGACATAACATGTAAGTAATTTGACATTGTATAACCTGAGTTTTGGAGTCACTTTTCATGTAAGATTCCAGGTGTTTTCTGTATTATTTTTGAGGACTATAAATGTAGGTTTAGCAGTAAGGACCTCCAGATTCTACCATTTGATTTACTGTCAGACATGAGGAAATCAATTCTTTAAACATCTCTCTTTTTCTTTGAAGGTTTAATGTCCTTATCTATGGTGGTCCCTGCTTTGAGGTGAATGGTTTTGGTATTGCAGGAGAGGGAGGCTTGTTATGCTCACACTTGGCACCTCCCTGCCACTGCTCTTCATCTCCCTCTGCTTATTGCAGAGCTTTCATGAACTTTTCCTCTTCCAGCTTCCTTCAGCCGCCTGCAGCAAGCACTACTCACCTCATGATAGAGGCCAGCAGATATGCACTATTCCATGGCTGTCCCTAGCCCAACGTGATTGCATTCATCACCTCTGGCATATGTTTATTTTGGGTACTGTTTACTTCTTGCCTTTTAATATCATCATTTAAAAATGAAGCTATGCCATGTTTACGTGTGCAAAATATTGCCGTCCTAAACCTGAACAGACCTTTAATTTGTTGCCTTCATCCTAACATGTGCAAGCAGATTTATGAAAGCACTTCTTGTTTGGTCTTCATGAATTCTCTCACAGATGAACATTCTTTTTATTCTTTTTCATGTTTGGCTTAAGTCACATCATATTATGTTAAAAATCTTTTGGCTCCATTTCATAACATTGAAGCAGAAAGCCTCATAAAAACTTGATTTATCATCTGTACAAAGACCCTATAGAATGTCCTCATTTTAGTGTGTATATATATATATATATGAGAATATATGCATATATATGTATATATGTGTGTGTACATGTATTTTGTATATATGTGTATATATTACTGCAATGTATCAGGTGTTCAGGATCTGAAGCTATGGTGTGGTTTAGATCATTACCCAAAATACACTGATAGCATATATGTCACTAGAACATTCAGTAGTAGCACGCTTTAGAATAACTGTGTCTTACTTCTGCAAATACAGAGATGTTTCTTAGTAAAGCTTATGTGCAGGACTACTCTTCTGGAAGAGAGAGGGAGAGAGAAAGTGGGGAGGGGAGAAGAAAATTAAAGGAGAACTACCCAGGTTTTCATCTAAGCAAGTTGCTACACATTTCTCTACTGATTCTAACTTAGAGATTTCACTAATCTTCTTAGAGGGTGTAATAAACAGTGTTATTTTAAGCAAAGAATATATACATTTTTTTAAAACCTCTTGGCATGTTGAAGAGTGGGATAACAGAGAAATAGAAGTGTCTGTTTTTTTGTAAAATTCCTCTGGTTCCCACAAAGATCCTCTCTGACCACAAAGGTTTACAAGGGAAAAGAAACTATAATGAATTCTCTCATAACTGCTTATGACTCATAGACCTGAATTTTTGGTCAGTATGTCCTCATTCTTAGTATAAGACACATTTCTTTCTTTTTTTTTTTTTTTTTTGTCTCACAGCAGGACTTCTTAAAAAGAAAACACAAAGATGGTTAAAAATAGTTAGGAAGTAGGATGCATATACTTTACTTTTTCCCCAATATCGAGGGACCAAGTTGATTTGTACAGTACCTTAATGTTAGTTAAAGCTTATCTGAAATTTATACTGCACTGCGGTTATAAAATGTTGAAAAACTGGATGCTAACTGAGTTTTGTACTGCTTTTATAATGTGCATTTCTTTGTACCTTTTACTTAAGCAAGCTCAGTCTTTACCCTTGCCTTTCCATGTCATTTTCATCTTTAGTTTTACTGCTCTCCAGAACCTTTTAGAGCTGACTGACTCTATGCTCGGTCTTAGATGTGAGACTATGAAAAGTTTAAGATGTTACAGTAGCTGTTAATTTCTTAGAATAAGCAGAGAATGGTGAGCTGACTGTCCCAAATGATATTTTAAATTATATGAATGAGGCAAATTTAATATATTCCAACCATTAGCACAAATATACCTTAGCTTTGGTATCCAAATCTAAATATTTATTATACTGTAATATTCAGATCAGGGTAATGAAAGATAAACCATTCTTGAGATAGTCAAAATACCTTGAGACTCTAGGATTTCAGAATAAACTGTTCATTTAGAAGTGTCTCTGTGATTTGGACTTAATCAGTGTCATAATTTTTCATCAACTCTTTTCTCTTTCTGAATTGAGCCTTTTCATATGCTTATTATTAGCAGACATAAGTCTATAAGCCCTGAAGGTGTAGGTAATTATTGTGCCAAAGCCATTAGTAGATCTTCTGTATTTGATGCAACTCCAAGGAATTATTGGCAATCTGAAATATAGAACCTGATAATGTGGACTAGGCAGAGCTTACTTTCACTACCAAAGCCTAGGCTGAATTTACAAGCCTGGTAATCAGCTAACTAGGAGTTCACTGTCCTAAGAAATTTGTAAGTGGCCATTAAAGTGTGAAACAGTAAGTGTGCAAATTTATCCTCATTATACTCGTATGTATGCCTTGGCACAGCCACTCCCATTAATATGGCTTGTCAGGCTCATCATGAAGTGACCTGTGTGTGTTTTATGTTGAGTTAGTGCATAGCATATAGAAAGTAAGACCAATCCCAGACAAGAAGCTAACAAAAGAATGGGGCAAAGAGCCAGCTCAGACACATCATCCCTTGGATTGAGACTGAGGCTACTCATTTTGCCACCCACTGCTTGCAAGAACAGGTAATAAAAAGGATCTAATTTATGATGGCAGAAAAAGAGACAGCTAGGATTCTCCTGAAATAATTGCATTCACTCATGGCTAATGCTAAAGCAACAAAAAGGGAAGATGAAATCCTGTTAAAATACAGATGTTCTGCAAGCTTCTATGTGACTTCTGTGAGCTATGTCTATGGACTCCACAGATATCATTTCATGATATGTATATGCCAATGGGTTTTATTCATCTCATTTTTGGAAAGTAATATCATAATACTAACCTCTAGGAGCTCTTTAACCCCATAAAACAAGATTTATGTGCCCTAACATGGGCACGTGTTCTACAGACATAGAAATGTGACATCTACAAGCTGTCATTATCATGCACAGAGAAAAATAAGCACATCTAGTATATAGCTTCATCTTGAGACAGATGTGCCCAAAACATGTTTCCCCACCAGCCTACTGTTTAAGGTCATCCTTCCTACAAAACCTCTGAGAAGAGTAGAAATACTTTCAGCAGTAGAGCACAAGTGTGCTGGAGGCAATGTTCACAAAGGTATTTAGACAACTGCTCCTAATTAGGTTCCTAATTTCTTGTGAAATTCGCAGACAGACTGTGCCTAAGGTTAAGCTGTAAACCGTAATCTCCTTGTAATACCTGGCTTCGGCAGTTTGCATGTGGTCACACAGGAAATTTTTGACAGCGCAGGGAAGTGATTTTGGCTAGTTTACATCAACACTAAAGCTACCAGGTCATCTGTCCCTTACATTATCTCTTAGCTTTGTCTAGCTAGTCGTCCTTCCTTAAGGCTTATTTGGCTAGTTCCCATGTCTCAGTGTCTCACTGGACTCACTGCTTATGAGAAACTGCTTTATATATTATCTTTAACAAAATCACTCTTACCACAAACAAGTTATTTAAAAAGCAGCATGGATATCCCCAAAGAGGATTAGCAGAATCTCCTTCCAGCAGGCTGACAGGTTCTCCTTTGTTTTCTAGTCTTTTCTTCCCCAGCACCATAGTTCTCCTTGCTGAATTCAGACAGTCTAGAAGTATCAACAGTCATCAACATGATGGATGAGATATCCCACAACTAAAACCTCTGAGATATTCAAGTATATTTCAAAGTGGGACAAATTCATAAATATATTAACAAACAAACAAACAAAAACAATAAAAAGCGTTTTCAATTTGAGACAGCTCTAGTTTAGAAGCTGAATAGATCTATAGGTCTGATAGTGCAAGAAACAAATATGTCAGTCTTCTGATTGGAGTTTTTATCTTCAAAATGTGGTGTGATGTTAGCACAGCATCATGCATACTGAAACAATTGGTTTGTGTATGACTTGGCATGATGGATAAAACTTTCCTGCATTTACCCATATCCACCAGTAACACATCTTTCCACAGGCTAGTCACCCCCTTGTGATAGTCCAGCCACCTGGTGTCCTGCAGAACTGATGGGATGTGACAGTTCAGGTCCCACATATCTGCTACACTTCCCAAATGCTGAGGGGAAGAGAAGGCTCAGCCATGCTTCTGGTTCTCACACTGGGATTCATAAAGGCAGTAGCTCATGAGAGAGTCAAAGGATCTATCAAACTCTCTCACTCCTCTATGTGGACAAGTGAAGCTTTAGTTGCTCAGAAAGAAACAAACTGCAAGATCCAGAAACTCCATGTCAACCACAATGTGTACAGACTTCAGGCATGTCTACACAGCAAAGATAAATAAGATAACTCATTAGAAACAGTTATTTGGAGTCCAAGTGTTAGTTTGGTATTTGTTGACACATTTCTTTCCAATGTATTCAAAAACTGTATTTCTAAAAGGACTATCTATCCTGTCATAAAATATGCGAAACAGCTGATTAACTTTTCAGTCTGGATGGATATCTTCCCTGTTCTGCAAGAATAACTCCTTGAAATTAGTTTTAATGACATCATAAAGGCAGTGTTTTATAATTAACTGCAAATAGCTAACTACATGATGTGGAAAGGTTTAATAGATTCAATTAAATTACTGAAATATTTACATTGCTCTAATCATGAGTTACAAAATTAGCATGATACATGATTTTATGATTAATTTTTTTAAAAAATTTCTGAATATAAATAACCTTTTGGTTGAAAGTTATGTATACATAAGTAGTAAGTGTAAAAGGTGATGTTTGCACATCTTTTTCCTTAGGAAATGAGTATGGTTTCCTCAGCCTTGTTTACAATATATGGAAAAGTTCTTGCCTGGGAAGAGTTTTACAGAAACTGTTATTGACAGAGTTAATCCCTAAGATTTCTTCTCCATTTGACCTCTTGCTTGTGTGTTAAAGAGGAAGGGATGAGGCGTGGCTTTTCTTCCTGCTTTCTGGCAGGTTACTGCTTTACTACATGCAAACAATTTTTTGGCCACAAGTGACAAATAGGCTGTTCCAAATACTATAGGCTTGGGTGAAAATTCATTGAATATCATGCATAAAATTCCTGATTTTCATTAGCATTGCATCTGTCCCTGGGAGGAGCAGCTGTGGTACCACCTGGAACTAGAGAAGTGAAATTAGGTGCCACTCCACTAGAAGAAAAGCTCATGGCACCAAGCACAAGTAATGTGAGGGATGGATGAGTTAGGAAGTATCATTGGATACGTGTCTGTGAAGATCAGTGTGTCTGCAAAGAGAAGTCAAGAAGTACCCAGGAAGAGTGGGAGAACAAGATATCAGACACCAATGTATTGGTCTGTTGGTCCTGAGAAAGCTTGCTAGGACCTGCTTGCTGACTAAGTGAGGTTAGCAGAACACCAAATCCCTGTTCTTGGAATCCTGCTGTGTCGTAACAGAAGTGACCAACAAAGTTACAAAAAGTACTCGGTATTTTCTCCTCCGAAGTCGCTCAGTCAACAGCATGAAGCAGTGAGCCACAAGTTCAAGAAGAGCTCAAGAAGGGTCTTTAAGTAGCCATCAATGCAACCAATGTGACCCACACGACCAGTATGACCTCTAGCTCAAGAAGTCTCCAGCTGCTGATTTCCTGAACATATTCACCCTATCCATTACCCCCTATTTCTTAACCTGTGGAAGCATCCACTACCAGTCAACTATTAAAACTAGGAAACTAGGAAAGATGAATGTCACTTTTTTTTTTTTCTTTTTTTTTCTGGAAGTTCCTCCCTTTTATCTACTTATC